>CM031948.1:27417325-27667325 GCA_018749465.1 Paracanthobrama guichenoti
GCATCATGATCCATCAAAAAGTATTATCATCCAGGAAAGCCCTGGCTCTAAGAAGCAAAGTTCATATAGGTTTCCCTTTCCATCTAACAAAACCCAGGTGAAGCAGAAAGAATAGGGTCCCACCTGCTCTTCCCGTCTCCAGTAGTGTTGATCAGTATTCGCACCACTTAGGCTGGTGTCCGTCAGGATGCTCTTCCACAGTGTCCGGTGCTGTGGAGGGCTGTGACTGTCACACATTGTATCTCTGTGATTTTTTTTCTTCCTCTTTCAAACAGACACATACTCCTCTGTCCTCCAGAGTGGCAGTCATCCCCTGGGTCCTACTGCACACCATTAAACAAAAAAGATATTTTAATGGTCCATTGTAGCTCGACCAAGTCATTTTTGTCACTTGTGAGGATATTTTTAAAATATACAGGACATTCACACAAAAATAAAAATGCATCACCAGTCTAAAATTGCATTAACAGTTGACAAATCTTTTTTTAAAATGGAATATTACAGTGTTTGTTATAAATTATTTAACTGTGCACATACATTTTTTTTAAATTCATTTTTCTTTTTTTTTTACTTAAAAGATTAGGAAAAAATCTTCCCTTCCCTCTGGCATCAACATCTCTTCTCTGATGAAGTGTTTACTGGTGCGATGGCAGGACAACCTGTCACTCACATGAGATCACAGCAATAGCAAACCACGACCATCCAATCAATTCCCAATGGACAAAATCAAGTCCCACCCTACATTTTTCTAGTTTAAGACATTTCACTTGGATATAGGACACAATAGGGAAAAAGACTATGGCAACATCCGTTTCATGCAGACTTTAAATTTTTCATATATAAACAGTGTTGGGGAAAGTTACTTTGAAATTTAATGCATTTCAATATTGCGTTACTCCCTTAAAAAGTAACTAATTGTGTTACTTAGTTACTTTTTAAGAAAAGTAATGCGTTACATGGGTTACCTTTTTCACATGGGCTGGGCTTGTTTTTTTAATAACAAATAAGTTCTATTTTTGAGCAAATGTAAAGACCCTTTCACACTAAAAGTAAAATAATAAACCTTAGGTTGAAGGAAATGCAAATTCACATGTGTACAGTAGAGGACGCAGCTTAAACAAACCTTTCAGCTCTGCTGCCATTCTGGATAACGGAAGAATACACTCTCAGAAAAAAAGGTACATTGCTGGCACTGGAGCGGTACCCTAAGGTACAGGAACACTGTACTATACTCTAGTACTGTACTGTACTCTAGTTGCTCAACTGTCTTAGGTTTTCTTTGTCGCATCTTCCTCTTTATGATGTGCCAAATGTTTTCTATGGGTGAAAGATCTGGACTGCAGGCTGGCCATTTCAGTACCCGGATCCTTCTTCTACGCAGCCATGATGTTGTAATTGATGCAGTATGTGGTCTGGCATTGTCATGTTGGAAAATGCAAGGTCTTCCCTGAAAGAGACGACGTCTGGATGGGAGCATATGTTGTTCTAGAACTTGGATATACCTTTCAGCATTGATGGTGCCTTTCCAGATGTGTAAGCTGCCCATGCCACACGCACTCATGCAACCCCATACCATCAGAGATGCAGGCTTCTGAACTGAGCGCTGAGAACAACTTGGGTTGTCCTTGTCCTTTTTAGTCCGGATGACATGGCGTCCCAGTTTTCCAAAAAGAACTCCACAGAACAGTTTTCCACTTTGCCACAGTCCATTTTAAATGAGCCTTGGCCCAGAGAAAACGCCTGCGCTTCTGGATCATGTTTAGATATGGCTTCTTTTTTGACCTATAGAGTTTTAGCTGGCAATGGCGAATGGCACGGTGGATTGTGTTCACCGACAATGTTTTCTGGAAGTATTCCTGAGCCCATGTTGTGATTTCCATTACAGTAGCATTCCTGTATGTGATGCAGTGCCGTCTAAGGGCCCGAAGAGCACGGGCATCCAGTATGGTTTTCCTTGACCCTTACGCACAGAGACTGTTCCAGATTCTCTGAATCTTTGGATGATATCATGCACTGTAGATGATGATAACTTCAAACTCTTTGCAATTTTTCTCTGAGAAACTCCTTTCTGATATTGCTGCACTATTTTTGGCCGCAGCATTGGGGGAATTGGTGATCCTCTCCCCATCTTGACTTCTGAGAGACACTGCCACTCTGAGAGGCTCTTTTTATACCCAATCATGTTGTCAATACCATGTTTTATACCCAATCATGTTTTTATACCTAATATGTTGCAAATTGGTCCTCCAGCTGTTCCTTATATGTACATTGAATTTTTCCGGCCTCTTATTGCTACCTGTCCCAACTTTTTTGGAATGTGTAGCTCTCATGAAATCCAAAATGAGATTGGACTGTTGTTTGCCCAGAGTGAAGCACAGGGTGGATCAGGGGTTTGGCCTGCAATATCATGGCACTCCCTACTGTGCTTGATGGGCGCATCACTGCCAAGGACTACCGAACCAATCTGGAGGACCACGTGAACCTAATGGTTCAAACATTGAACCCTGAATGGGATGAGCATGATAATGCACCAATTCACACAGCATGACTTGAACATGAAAATGAAGTTGCAGTCACCAGATCTAAATATTTTTGAGGAGTATTTTGGAGGAGCAAGTCAGAAAACGTTTTCAGCCACCAGCATCACATAGTGATCTGGCCAATGTTCTGGAAGAATGGCTCAATCACTGTGCAGGACTTCTATCTGTCATTTCCAAGACAAACTGATGCTCTATTGGTCGCAAAAGGACACCATACTAATAAATTATTGCACCATACTGTAAATTATAACTATATCATATTTTATAAATAAATATATATAAATAAATAAATATAGTCTATATATTAGGTTGTATTAAATGGGTATGTGTGGTGATTAAAGAATGTGGGCAAAAACAGTCACTGCTACCCACTTCATCTCAGAACAATACTGATTGTTCTTAAATGCACATAAAGTCTAGCAAAGGATTCATTTTTATAAAAATCTATCTAGCTAGTTTCACAGATTGTATACAGTGATGTGGACCTAATGGAACATGTTTAATAAAACCTTTGCACTTTAAAAAGTGACATCTACTGGTTATAAGGAGAACACAACAGTGAAAGTAAATAATTATAATTATTTATTATCTTCAGTTTTTTTGTAGTAAGCAATTACATTAACATTTACAATAGAACTTTACTTCAAAGCTCTCCACAACAAGAAGAGAAAAATATATAACAATGGAATAATATCTAATTATTACCTTTGTATTGCAATATGATTGTATAAAGAGCTTCAAACAAATGCTTGATAAAACAAACATCTGACCAAACAAAAATATAAAGGGCTGTAATAGCATTAGATTTCCTTCATTAGCCATGCTTGTCAGCAATGTATGAGCAGCTTGCATGCATATAATTGCATGAACTTAGACTTAAAATAAATTACAATTTTAGAAAATAAAATATACTCAAAAATTAGGCTTCAACCATACATTATAAATATTTTATTAAATACTCTTATACTGTGTAAAATAAGAGTATTTAATTTGACAAAAAAAAAAAAATCCAAAAAGCTTGCAAAACCAATTACAATCTTTTATCCTTCTTCATTTAGCCCTTTTTGAAAATGTCATGTTCTTTAAAATAAAATTGCAAATGTATTCAACATTTTTCAAATGTTTAAAGGTGAACATATATGCTAACTTGTTTTTATGACAGTACAGAAACCTGACATTCAAACCTCACACCTAATGAGCAAACATACTGTAAGGCTATACCAACCAAAGTTTACAGTATATGATAAACATGTAATCAAATATTTATTTCCGACTAATTAACTCAAACATTCAACGATTTATACAGTATGCGAGCGTGAAACCGCATAGCAGAAGTGCCTATATGTGTAGCTACAGTTCCATGTTGTCAAATCAGCTCTAGTAAAAATTGAACTTCAACTCCAGGAGGTATCGGATGCGACACTGGTTTTCCTTATAGATGAGATACTCACTGTTGTAGAAGGAACTTCCTTCATACTGCTGCTGTTTTATGGCTTTTCCCTGAGGAACCGCCACCTTTTTACCATCAAACTCAATGAAGGCATTTTTTGAGGGATCTGTTAAAGAAAATAAATTGAGAAAATTAAATGTTAAAAACTAATTTTATGCAGAATTTAATATTCTGAACAAGTCTATAAAGAAAAACGAGTAATGATTTCTGATTGTATTGAAAAACCTGGTTCTTGGCTTCCGCGTGCAACTACGCTGTCATAGCCAGCAGGGGCCTTCCTTAAGCTGCAGTCATCCTTTGTGATGGTGTACTCTTTTCCCAAAGCAACTTCATTTAGAAACATGATGCCGATGTTGTTGGATGGATGCACTGCAAACACAATAAAGCGATATTTTAGCGATAAAAGGTGCCTTCAATCTACTATAATAAGTCCCGAGATTCTTGATGTCAGTGAATGTCTTCACATAGTGCCTTAATGGTCTGGTGGTAACTTTTGTTAAGCGTGACAGAGAGGTTCTGGGTTCTAATCTACCGTTGCATAGTTTTTTTTTTCTTTTTTTTTCTCATTTAAACCAAAGATGTTCATAAGCAATTGTGTCAAGAGCATGGACATGTTTGGTGCATTTTGTTTTGTGATTTTGTGACAAGAGAACATTGTAGCCTTCCGCCACTTGAAACTTATACAATTTAACAGTAAGTTATTAAAAATTTCCATAATTACATTTTTAGGGCCCTATGAAATACTTTTTATTATTCCTCAAATTTCATTTTTTTACCAAATTCTGTTCTGTTTTCCGTTTAAATTTTTCTAGATTCCTTTTGTTGGTTTAATTACATTTTAATAAACAAAAACATGTATAATTTATTGAATTCATAAAAACTCATTTTGGGCCCCATAAAATGTTAGTTTTTTGTTTGTATTTTAATTTATCTTTTAAATCAAATTAAAATTAAACCCTTTCATTTTTAATGTTGAGGTGAGATTTAATGTTAAACTGAAAACATGAAATAAAAATTGTGTGGTTATTCTTTAAAAAAAAAAAAAGAGTTTTAATAATAATTGTATTATTATTATTATTGTTACTACTACTACTCTATTAAGACTTACATTCTACTGTACACTTCTGTCACAGTTTCTTCAAGTTATCCAGACTTTTAATTTGATGGGAGTTGTGATGACCTTAAAGTTTCTGTATGTTTATGATATGACGATAGTTTTATAAAATAAAATGGTAAAAATGCTAATGAAGTGACACTAAGAGCATCTCTGAAGATGAAGTTCATGCATTTATGACCTCATATAGTGATACTGGCAGAGGCTGAAATTACAGAGAGTGCCACGCGTGCTTCAGTATGTGTGTAGTAGATGAAACCGTGAGTCTGCACCATTTATTCACACAGAGACATGCAGAATGCAAGATTCATTTTTTTTTTTGCAGGTTCATTTTCACAGACATTAGACCAAATCTCGATTTGATTTAAGTGTACCGACCTAGACATTTTGATTAATTCATCCAAGATTTTACAAAATTCAGTGACATTCCGCATTATACAGAAAATTCTATTTTTATGACTGAATTTCACGATTCCATTCGTGTTTTCTGCATTGTGGAAATCATAGGGCCCTAATTCCAGTGGCAGATCGTCTCTTATTTAACAAGCAAATGAAATAAATGTTCTGCTAGTCAACTGGAGATTTTTCACTGTTTCATTGTATTAGGTACATCTGTGCTGCGAGATGTGGTGGCAACCGCAAGTTACCAAGTTACGCAAGTTTGCAATTTTTGCAAACTGGAAATGCCGGGATATAATTATCACTAGCAATCATTGCCATTGTGTTGCCATGTTGTATCTAATTAAACTTTATATGTGTTTATATTGTTCTTTTTCATTTGAAGTCTATACTGATGCAAAGAAGGTCCTGTTTCTCACCATAGCCAGCAGATTTTATGTTTTCAGAGGCAAAATAGATTCCCCTGCCCACACGTCCACCAGAATGGGGCATAATACGAAGGCCGCTCTTCAGAATGGCTGCAACCACTGCCACGCTTGTTCCATGCCAAAGCAGCTTCCGGTTCTCCAATGCATCATTTTCCTTGAAGCGCTCAGCCTACACAAGCAAATGCACACATGCACACACACACAAAGGATTTAATTAGGATAATAAGACTCAGTAATGAACAGAATTCAACACCCACTGAGGCTGAGTGCTCACTGCTGGTTTAAAGTGAAATTAGGAATCTAATGGGAACCTAACAGGAGTTCTAATGGAAAAAATTACAGTGCATTTGCACTTTTTTGTCATTTACTGTTATGACTTTACGGTTTACTTTTATTGTTTACTGCTTACTGTGCATAAACTTTAAACTTAAATTATGCAATACTATTCACCTCTGTATTTCTGTCAACTTCCCAGACGTCCACTAAAGTGAGTCCTTCACGTCCAGTGGCATTCAAGTACTTCTCAATTATCTTAAACACAAAAATGAGAGAGAAGGTACTTCTGAGCAACCCACATATCTATACATCAATTTCTTTTATCAAGTAAATAACTTAAACTAGACTTATATGACTTTAACAAAGGTTAAATAATATAACATCATTCGTTATGTTTTTAATATATGTTCATGAAAATTTGGGAATTTTCATTTAAATCTGGCAATTTTCCATTTTTAAACTGTTAAAAGTTGACATTTACATTTCAATATTTACAATTGTAATATTTCTAGGTCATATTCTTAGGTAAAACATTCTGACAAAATTGTTAATGTTTCATTTATTAATTTATTAAAAGTTTGTTTACCAGATTTAAATTAGATTTTGAATCCCTGATTTCCAATGTGGACTATAAATATTGCTGTGCATTGAAACCTTATATTCCTTCGATTTTTATCCAGCAAACTTAGCTTGCATTTCAGAGACTGGTAATTTTGGTCAACTGGATGAGGCACCATGTCCTTCATTTCTTCTGTGGCTTTCTCTGATTCAGCTTTAAGACTCTGGGCAACCTCGATGTCTGCAAGAACCTACAAGATACAAGCAAAAAGAAAGTTTGGATTTTGGTCATTCTTATCGAGATGGCAAAGCACTCTATATTGGCCATTCAACTAACACACAAGATCAATGTTTTATTTGTTTTTTTTGAAGCCAAGATTGATTGGCTAGCTTGATTTGACTTTAACAAATAAACCTATTCTGAAATATATTCACAGTAAAAAGTGTGACACAACTAACCCCTATATCATGAAACTGAAACATTCTCAGTACACAGTAACTGTTACGTATCTCACCAAAAGCATCTCCTTCTTTCCCTGAAGAATAGAATCATCAGAGATGATAGGGGGTCTGTTGCTGCCAAAGTTATGAGGAATAATGGTGAAGAATTTGTTGGTGAGTTCTTCTAACTTGTTCCGTTCCCCTTTCTTTATTGCAGCTTCAATCTCCTCCAAAGCCTCGAAGCCTTTGGCTATCTGCTGCTTGCTGAGTTTCCCCAAAGGCATCTTCTTAATATCTGTCAGAAAAATATGTGTGACGCATGATGCTCCTTCACAGAAATGGATCTTTTCTTATGGCTCAGAAAAGTGGTAGATAGGGCTAAAAGTCCCATCTTCAGTTTACAATCACAATGTCAAAACTCCCCAGTGGCCTTCAGAAACACATGTAAAATGGGAAACAAATCCCTGACAAGTTATAAAAGAACCACAATAACATGGCTATTGAAAGGAACAGAAGAACTGGGACTTACAGTCCATTTAAAGTGCCCTTATTATGCTTTTTCTGATATTAACTTTCATTTAGTGTGTAATTCAGCTGTTTGTGAATGTAAAAAAAAAATCTGCAAAGTTTCAAAGATCAAAGTGCACAACAAAATTTGTTATTATTTAGTTAACACATTTTTAGTTGTCTCTCCCAAAAGAAATACTGAATTTGAACTGCCTGAAATTAGTCATCAGTAATTCCAGTGTTACATCTTGCACGAATCTATATCGTTTTGTGTAAAACTTGCATAATTCACTCCTATAGTTTTCACTGGCAAATCCAGTTTGCATGCACTTCCAAAGGATGAGGACTCAGACTCGAATTGATACGGTAAAACTGACGCTATCATTACTGTTTGTATCACTGTGCTTACAAGAGCTGAGGAAGCCTCTGGAGCTGAAATTTAGATGAGCATTCTAAAAAACGTGTTTTGTTCCCAACACGCACTGTAAGTAGGGCTGGGAATCGATACAGATGTCCCGATTCAATTCCGATTCATAATATCTAAAAGATTATTATATAATAAAAAAGATTATTAAAGATAACAGTCATTAATAAATAAAGAACAAATGATCAAACTACAAACAATAGCAAAAATACATAAATACAATAGACAGTGCTTTTCAGGTTTCTCAGGTATCTAACAGTAGTTTTCAGGTACCTGAAACTGAATAACGTAATCAAATGTAAAACAACACTGCATATAATCTTCACTGTACAAATTAAATAAAGCTAAATTCTTACTAAAGTTACAAAAAAAGTTATTCAGTGAAGAGCAGTGAGTGATTTGTCTTTTGTAGTTTGATCAACACTAAAAAAAGACAGCAGCAGGAATATTAGGCCGCTGTCACTTTAAGACTAATGCACGGATCCAATATAATGATACACGTGTTGTCTTTCTCTACTGTTATTTACATTCACATTTACATTTACATTCGAAAATAGTACTAGTTGTCGGCAGAACATGAAGATGAAGGCCAGGGCGGGAGATAGTCGGTCCAGCCCCATTCTGCAGCGGATTATCAGTGAATCCCAATTGTCTCCGATGAAAGTTTGTAAAACTATCTGGTGTAAAATGATCACTGCAGAGGCAGGTGTTGGTGGCGATCCTCAGCTACACCTCTTCTTGATATCATCGTTTTTGTTTTGTAAGCTGTTTTGTATAGACTTCTGTTTTGAAACAAATCTCAAAATTACCTTTACAGGGACTTTAAATGGCCAAGGCTTGACCATGCAGCACTGACCCGATATCGAATCGACCACATTTTAAAATGCAATTAAATAAAAAAAAAAACAATTGTGCCCAGCCCTAACTGTAAGACCAGTCACAACAGACTGGATCATCCGACCAATCAGAGCAGAGCAGAGGCTTTCAGAAAGAAGGGGTTTAGAGAGACTAGGCCATACACCTGGCGCAATGCGACGCCAGTGTTTTTTGCTAGTTTCAGCCCGACGCAATGAGCGCCATGCTATTTAAATGGTAAATGCCCCCATTTGTTCACCCATGACCGTGCTGGTCTGAAAACGAGGTGTGTTCAGGCGCATTGTTGGTGTATTGCTATTTTGAGGCAACTGAAAACAATTGCGCCATTGACCAACAAAATCCTGGTCTAAAGTCAATAGCACAGTATTTTTTGTTACTTAAAGGACGCGTTAAAATAGGGCCCTAAATCTTTGATCGAACCGTTTCAGACACTGTGAGAAAAGAGGTCATGCTGCAATGTATATTATGAGAAAATGAAAGTGTTTTTTGAATATGGATGCATGTAAACCTATTGTCGGAGACCTCAAAAACAAAATTAGGAACTTTTAAAATAGCATAATAGGGGCACTTTAATGATTCGAAGCTAAACTAACCCAGGTTCATGCTGGACATGGCTTCTTTGAACATGTCGTTGTCGAAGATAAATCGGATGAGTCTTTGAGTTGCCTCATCCAATGTACAAGACAGAACGTGTTGTTCGCGTTTCACCTTCACTTCTCCACCGTCTACAGTGTCCACCTGGAGGAAACACAAAACATTAGAAACTGTCAAATGTGTTAATCTTTGGACAACAATAAGGACATGGCTTCAATTAAGGGTGTAATAAATAAATTCATTAAGTGTTCCAAAAATGACAAACAGGCTAAATTACCTTCACTTCTGCATCCTGGTCCCCATCTACCTCTATCAATGTGTACTTCCCAGAATGCGAGACAAAGTTTTCTCGATCGCTCCAATTATTCTTGGTCTTCTCTTTGAATTTCTTTTCGAAACTCTTAATGGCTGCATCAGCGGTAGACGGACCAGCTAAACTGTTTTGGCCTGACTCTCCCTGAAAAGAGTGAAAGACAGGAAAAATAAGTCATCCATTAGAAGCTACACATCATTGATGCTGTGACATATTTGATGGACAAAAGAAAGCAACTTACCACTCTGCCCCATCTTGTCCAGCAATAGTACTTCCCTCCAGAAGCTAAGACTTGGATTACATAGAATTTGTTGTTGTTGTTTCCAATGTTAGTTTGGTTTAGCATACAGTCGTAATCTTCGTGAACCTGTTGGTTAGGATCACACACACAGAAAAAAATCTGTGATTCAGGGCAGAAACTGAAAACTCATAACTCTCAATGAACCAAAGACATTACTGGTAGTTTAAATATGTTAAGTTGTTTAAAGGATTAGTTCACTTTTAAATAAACTTTTGCTGATAATTTACTCACCCCCATGTCATCCAAGATGTCCATGTCTTTCTTTCTTGAAAGGAAATTAAGGTTTTTGATGAAAACGTTCCAGGATTTTTCTCCATATAATGGACTTCAGTGGGCCCCAAACAGTCCAAAAGACAGTTTCAGTGCAGCTTCAAAGGGCTTTAAACCATACCAGACGATGAATAAGAGTCTTATCTAGCGAAGCAATCAGTCTTATAAGCACAAATGCTCGGCTTGCTCTGTTCTGTGATGCGCGTTCGTGACGACACGTAATACGCAATTACGATGAAAAGGTCACGCTTGAAAATGTTCTTTTAGGCTTTCTAATATTAAAACACCCAGGATACGCACACGAAATGGGCATTTTAAACGATAAACTGACACAAAGACATTTGAATGTGTGTATATGGTCCTCCTTCCCCACATTTGTAAACACTGACTCGGTACTTCCGCCTACGTCAAGCGTGACCTTTTCAACATAATTGCGTATCACGTGATGTCACGAACGCGCATCACAGAACAGAGCAAGATGAGCATTTGTGCTTATAAAACTTAACTTTTTAATTTTTAAATGACCGATCGTTTCGCTAGATAAGACCCTTATTCATCGTCTGGTATCGTTTAAAGCCCTTTGAAGCTGCACTGAAACTGTCATTTGGACCCTGAACCGTTTGGAGCCCATTGAAGTTAAATTCATTAAATGGAGAAAAATCCTGGAATGTTTTCATCAAAAATCTTAATTTCTTTTCGACTGAAGAAAGAAAGACATGGACATCTTGGATGACATGGGGGTGAGTAAATTATCAACAAAAGTTTATTTAAAAGTGAACTAATCCTTTAAGCACTTGTTCGGTCTCACCTTAGCATTTGATAGATGACAGAAGCTGTCAGGGTTCCTCGTGGCCTTCACCTGCGATCCTGTTGCCTTCAGGGCCTCTTTGGCAGAGGTGAACTTGTCCTTTGGTGGAGCTTCAGGCTCCTCCTTTACCTTCTTCCCACCAGCTTTGGTGCTTGATGTTGCCCTTCTCTTAGGTGCCATCCTCTTTCCTCTCTGTTCATAATCATATGATTTTTAAATATACTATATCAAACATTCAATAAACAACCGATCAGCAATCCCTTGTCAAAAAATCCTAAAAGGATTCCTATAAGAAACCTGCACAGGATTCCATTGAGAATTTCTATTATATTTTGAAACCGTTCCTATAGGATTTCATTAGGAATTGTCTTATAGGATATTTATGTATTGTCCTAAGATTCTTATCTGATTCCTATAGGATTCTGTGGGAATTGTCTTATAAGATTACAGCATGATTTCTCTCTCTCTCTCTCTCTCTCTCTCTCTCTCTCTCTCTCACACACACACACACACACACACACACACACACAGTTACTCTAAAAAGTAATTAATTAATTATTTATTTATTATAATAAAAGTAATAATAAAAATATCACAGGACAAAGTGAAATTCCAAACACAATGTCCAGTAAGATTCTAAGAATCCAATAAGATCCTACAGGACAAATTGAAATTCTATTAAAATAAGTCAGATTGTCCAATGGGATTTTAAGAATTCAATAAGATCCTACAGGATAAACTGAAATTCCAATAGGATTTTTTTGACGAGGGTGGAGTCAGTTAGGTAAGACAGCATGCATTACTTAATACATTTAAAACTAACGGAAAACCTAATAATTTTAAGGTTTATTTTATCGTAATATCACAATTAATTAAACATAAGGGTGTATTTTCAATTATTTCACCTTTGAGAAATGTTTCACTACATGTAACTTTTACATGTACACCTGGCAATTTATTAAGAAAATATACTAAATGTTTCTTATATGTTATTTATAATCAACATTTTCAAGCACCCTGTGTGGAAATGGTATGACATCAAATTTTAACTCAAAGTCCTGCTGAGACCATGCTGGAGTTTACTGTACGTGACGTAGATCTTCCTGGCAGCCTATCAGAGGCTCTGAAAAGGCGTTCATGGAAATCACGGGGTGTGTTGTCTAGTCAACAATGACAACACTTAGTAACTGACAAATGTGTGCAGAAATAAACATATAACGTGAAATATGTTAAATCTAAGTATTCAGAATCGCGGCGAGTCATGATGGCGGTAACGCAACGCTCGCTGCTGCTAAAACGTGTGTTTTACGTGCACACTTATGCAGTGCTATACATGTAACGTTAGCAACAAAGTATGCAGAGCAATATATGACCGTTAGAAATGATTTGAGATTTTATTATTAGTCAAATGAAATGATACTGACCTGCTAGTGGGGGTGCTGAAAAAGTTTGCAGATTCACTCTCACACTTCGGGACTGTCTGCAGCCTGACTTCCGTGTTTCTGACAGTTTACGTCACACACCCCTACCCTCCCATTAGCTTTTTCTTCAGACAGCTGTACTACCATGTCATCAAAGTTGTAGCTCATGTTTTTATAACAAACCGTTTGAGATGCGATGAAAATCTTCATAAATTTGTATCATAAATTATTTTAGTGTACTTCTCTGATACAATAGCCTACTTGCCAAAGTTCAGGTTGTGGTGTATCTTAAGGGGGACACCCTGCAAAAATAAAATGCAATTTTTTTTACATTCATTTATTACAAGTAGCTTTAAACACTTTAATAGCCCCAATATAACATGATGCTGTGTAATAATTACAGTCCAACATCCAACCTTTGTGCTTCACACTTAATGTATAAGCTATAATGCTGGCTTTGTGCTGAATGGAAGCAGTTAAAAATACTCTGTAAAAGTAACAGTATAAAATGAAAATCCTCCAGTGGGACTATGTGGACACTTCAATAGTAGGCCTACTGTTTATAAATAGTACAAAAAATAATAAAGAAGATTTTCTTTATTATTTCTCTTTTGTCATTTCACCATCAGTGATTGAGTGGGCAATACAGTGTATATCAATTACCCTTTTGTAACATGGGTCAGACTGTGATAGCCTGCATATGTGGACATCGTGATTATTAAGGATGAAGGATATTAATATGATACTTTGTTTATGAGACATGATCCTTCGGTAGACTGATGTATGTGCATTACATTTGTAGTGCAGTAATGTGCAGCATTTGTAATATTTATAATGCACTTTCTAAAATAATGCCCTGAATGACCAGTAAGGGACAGTTTTTATTTAAAAAAAAAAAAAAAAAAAAAAACTGTCCCTTACTGGTCATTCAGGGCATTATTTTAGAAAGTGCAACAAATTAGCATTTAACATAAAAATGACACTAATAATTAAGCCCAACCTTTGATCATTTTAGTTGAACCCTGGCCAATTTTATGTGATGAGCACCCACATCCTCTAGATGGGGACAATGCACAAGTTTTTACACTGTACCATGAACATTAAATATTTAATTGATTCTTTAAAGCTGAAGAGTGCAATTTTTGTACATTGATTTAAGCAATAATATAATATAATATAAAAGACAGTATCAAGTTAAACCAAACAGGAGAACGTATTCATATAAAACACATTTTATTTACATAAATTACAAGAAAGCACAAACCAGAATCACCATAAATCTACATTAAAAACATCTTGTATATAATACTTTAAACAGATTTACTATATTTTAACTCCATATCTCAAACAATACTTTATTATGGTTTCCATAAAAGAACGGGTATACAGAGTTTAAACTGGCATCCCACTGATATTATCTAACTAGTCAGAGAGAGAAAGAGAGAGAAACAAAATGGGATATTGTACTCACAGCACGTTGAGAACAACATAACAGGCATTCTTTATTCGAATAGCCTCCTCAACATTAGCAAACACTTGATTTCATGACTAGTGAAGATAAGATTTTTCTGTATACTGCATTTGGCAAACAAACAGGAATCCTGTTTCTCAGAGTGACGATGTCGTTGAGTCCACTACCTCTCTGCCATTACATACTGTAGGCACGATGTTGGAGGCCGAGGCTGCAAAGACATTGTTAATAATATAAAGATGTTGTAAGTTGCAAATCACAGTGTATCACCACTGCCATTCAACAGATTTTTTCAAGTATTTGGGTGAATCTTATTTACCCAGTCCCTTATGTCATTTTTTGTATCATGTAATTGGTCATGTGATGTAGTTCTGTGGTGTATATTAGGGCCGTCACCTGTGGATATTTTTCTATTTTTCTTTTCTTTTTATCCCTTTTATCTTTCTTTTTTTTTTCCTTTTTTTGGTTGAGCTTTTTGCCCATCAGATGTGCACACTTTGTATTGAATCTTTGTGAATCTCATTATATTATATATTATTGAAACTAATTGCATAAATAGAATACAATAATGAATAGAATTTTTATTTTATTTTTCACTTTTGTTTTGCATTTTGATACTATTTTCATAATTAACCACTTTTTACTCTCAATTTATATTTCTTATTTAAAATCATATTCATAATTTTTGCTTTTGCATTTTTGTCAATTCCAGTGTTGATTCTCCTTATATTTGTATTACTGTAATACAGCAAAAATCACTGTGGTTTTATTTATTTATTTATTTATTTATTTATTTATTTATTTATTTATTTATTTATGCATGCATGCAGCACTGATTAAAGGCAGTACCACATACTTTTACCATTTAAAATATATTTATTTTTGTATTACGGTAATGAGAGTAAATATAAAATATTTACATCATAATACTAAATATACGTTATTTGACCCATTTTGAGAGATTCACAGTGCTAGAGTAATATCAATGTAATATATAAGCCAAATATCTGCACTCTGCATTGGTGGTGGTTGAGGAGATTCCCCCTTCCATGTAAAGTGCTTTGAGTGCCTAGAAAAGCGCTATATAAATTTAACAAATTATTATTGTTATTATTATTATTATTCACTCACAGGGCCAATGATACTTTGTTTCTGCTCCAATATTACTCTGCCATCATACAGTACTGAACGTTTTGATCTTTCATTTCTAATGGCAGTTCAAACATTGCCATCCCATGGGTGACATGAGTTGATCAATATGCTTGATTTAAACAGCTGCTGTTGATTAATTATATTGACGATGATGCTGATATATTGAAGATAAAGATCATAAATGATACTGTACCTTGAGAGAAGCTGGAGCCAGGGCCAGTGGTCACACTGAATCGGGTGGTGGCCACTCTGAGTGTGGTGACGTTCTTCTGGGGCTGGAAGAGGATGATGTGGATCTTGGGAGCGAAGAGGCAGCCCAGCACCACTGACCCACTCAGACTCACAGAGATACACATGGTAGTGGTCTGTACCTGAGAGAGTAGACAAAAAAATCGATTACATACACACCGTGATACCACCTGACTGGCTTATTCATATTCAACAGGGATGTTAACATGGGATTGAATTTATTTTTCCATTGAACTCAATTCCAGTGTTGCCAAAGCCTATGCGGCTAAAGATGTATCTTAAGAGGATGAATCCATGTGCAAAGCAGGTGTGTGTGCCGTGTATAAGCAATCTCATGCATACTAATACTGGTATTAGAGACATGCATCGCCAAATAACATTTTGATGAGAGGAGGTGAATCAACAGGAACTGTTTCTAAGATTTTCAGGTTTTGGCTGAAATGTTTGTTTTGTATCATTTTTCATATTTGGCAGATACTTTTATCCAAGCCAAAGCACGTGCATTTTTTATCAGTATGTGCATTTGCTGGATTTCAAATCCATGGCCTTGCCATTGCTATGCTTAGTTGGGCTTATTTGGGCCCTCTCAGGGTCACACACTGGAGAAACTTCAATATGACCATGTTAAATCATTTCAAAAGCATGGTTCAGCTGCACTGACTTAGATTTTTTTTTCTCAATGCCAAATGAACAAAGAGTAGCTCATTCTTCTTTCTTCAGTACAATAGATTTAAAAGTGTTTCTGTGAGAGCGGCAATGCGTCAGAATAAACCAAAATGCTTTAAATAATGCATTCAGAGAAGAGCTGTGCTTGGAAAGGTCTTATATGCTTTCCCAGCAAGCATTGCTCTTGTGTCCATAAACATGCACCTTTCATATAGAATATCACACTGAATGAGTCATTATGTTGTAGTTTGCGTTTCCTCCATAATTGATCTGGTTCTCAAAGAGACTCAAATATTACATGGCTCTGGAATAATTCATTTTGACCAGTCATGGTGTTCTGTAGTTTGTTGTATATAAAAACTTTCAAAAAGTTTATTTAGTTTTTGTAATGTTTTTGAAAGAATTTCACCAAGGTTGCATTTATTTGATCAAAAATACAGTAAAAACAGTAATATTGTGATATTTTTACACGTTTTTTTCTTTGTGTGTATTATGTCTTTGATCAATGTAGGTGGGCACCAGAGTCCAAGACCAATTTCCCCATTGGGGATAACAAAGTCATTGAATTGAATTGAATTGAAATATTATCGCAGTGTAAAATAACTGTTCTCTATGTGAATAAATATTTTAAAATGTAATCTATTCCTGTGATGCAAAAGTTTAATTTTCAGCATCATGCAGTCTTCAGTGTCACATGACCCTTCAGAAATCAGTCTAATATGCTGATTTGGTGCTCAAGAAACATTTATTATTATTATTAATGTTGATGCTTCATATTTTTCTGTGATACATTTTAAATTCAGGAATCATTGATAAATAGAGAGTTGAAAAGAACATATAAAGCTTTTTCAACATTATAAATATATTTACTGTAACTTTTGATTAATTTAATGCATCCTTGTGGAATAAAATGATTAATTTCTTTAAAAAAAAAAAAAAAAGGCAACCAAATTACTTTGTTTATTTCCAGGATTATGAATCCAAAATTTCTCAGTAGCCCACTATTTTATAATGTGATTTAAGTCTTGATTCTGAAGATAAAATATTTATCATATAAATCTTACAGGCAGTATGTGCTTTTTCTTCTGCATATCAATGTGGCAGTTGATGGGTGAGAAGCAGGAATGTAACAACTAAAATGATATCTGTGAGATGAATGAGGCTGTAGCATTTCCTGTGAGTGTGTGTGGGAGTGTGACGAGGTCTCGGTCTCTAAGGCACACCTTGCTTTCTGAGCACAGGCCCCAGCTGGGAATCATCCTCCCATGCTCTAACACATCACCTCACCTCACACACATATACAGAGAACAGAGAATGACATCCTGTGTCCAATCAGAACTAAAGGAGATTCCCAGCTTTCTCTCGATGCCGTTTTATCTCCTTTTTTTCTGTATTCTTTCATCTGGTCTTGATGGATGATGTAAAACTGACCCTTACAGAAGCCCCCCTACAGCCATAACATCTCTGGATCATGTTTCTGTCCTCTTTTTTTTGCTCACTGGAGCATCCAAATACTATGTACAGTGGCCGCTTAACCAGCAGTGTTGGCTGTATGCACCAGTACTGGGCACTACTTAGACTATTTTGGATGCACATATATAGAAAATTATATTTGGCAAGTACATTTGTGTTGCACTGTAACTCTTTGATTCCCAACAGTTGAATTTTGACCAATCAGGGTGTGATGTTACTTCCAAAACACCATGGGTAAATAAATAAATACAACTTTTTGGAAATGATTATATTCTTGTTTTTGAAAATAAACATTAGGACTTTTTATTTCAATTTAATAATGCATGCATGCATCAAAGAGTTTAAACTGGAAAAAAGTGCTTCATGTTGTCAAATGTAAGAGTGTTTATTTAAATGTGTCTGTCCTGAGGTACTTGACTGAAGGATACTCAGACCAATTGAATAGCATGTTTTCATAGGCTAGTCATTTGCCAGGAAGAAATATCCCCACTTTCTTTGTTCTGCACTGAACAGCCTTTGAGCCACCTGAAATGTGAGCTTCTCCTTTCATCAGTGCAAAAAGACAGGTGATCAAAGAGATTTTTCTATCTGCCATCTGAATTGGCAGGTATGGTAACAAAAAAAATCAATCAGGCAAACTCCCAGACTCTCGCTCTCAGGAAATTGTATATATGCTAAAAATAAAGGATAAAGTCGGTGTCAGGAAGTGATTAAGGGTTATAAGAGAAGCTCATTATCTAAATGATGAAACATATTCCATGCTGTCATTGTGTGTGCAGTGTGATTTGAAACAGCCCCTCTGATATCTATTCCCAGAGGAGAGGCGGTAATATCCCTCTGGCACAAGATTTACTTCTCAAAGAAATCACATTGTTATACAGAACACTCAAGCAAAGCATTCATTAACAATATTGCAGGAGACAATAGCATAGCCAAATCTCAGCTATGTTGAGCATAAATGACATTTAAAGGTATGTTCAGAGAAACTGTTATAATATTGGGATCCTCACATCAAAGATTAAATCTAGATGATTTCACGTTTCAACTAAAAACCACATTAATTTGTTCATTCATGTTTTTGCTCCTGGTGTTATTGTGCACAATTTATTAGAGCACTTTACTTTAATACTTAAGTATACACATTCAAAAGATTGTTAAGATGATATATACACTGTCAGAAAAAAAGGTACATTGCTGTCACTGGGGCGGTACCTAAGGTACAAAACCGAAGAGGTACTAATATGTACATTTAAGGTACTAATCCACACTCTTAAAGTACTGATATGTACCTTTGAAGGTACTAATATGTACCATTTAGGGGTGAGTAAGGTACAAAGATGTACCATGTCACTTTTGTACCTTAGGGTACCGCCCCAGTGACAGCACTGTACCTTTTTTCTGAGAGTGTACAGTATGAAACCATTTATAAAGTAATTCAAGGGACTTGTTACCACAAAAATCTAATTTATTGATTTAATTTTAACGTTTTAAGTATTTTCTTGAGTTCTGTTGACAAAATAATGTTGATAATTACATTAACATAATATTATCTGCATTGTTTTTGTGGTTACCATTATACTGAAGAGAAGATGACATGAAGGTAAACACTACATTGATTCTAAGCAATGACTGTGCTAATGCCAGTGACAAGTAATATCTTACTTTGTTCATTAAATTGACATGCTAAACAACATTTACATTTGCATTTAGCATTTGCTATGCAAGCTGTGTATTTTAAGTTTTAAACTGTAAGGATCAAGTTCCTCTAACTCAATGTAGTTTGCTGAGTCATAACTCAAAAAGAGATGCTGATGCTGCGCTGTTGCATTATATAATAAGTTTAACAGAAAAGCATTTATTTCAAATAGAAATCTTTAACTGAAATGACTTGACATTATATTCTGCTCTACCTCTGAAATGACTTTCTGTTTTGGCCTGACTCCACAAATTTGTCTTCTCCTACAAACCACCTGGCTCCGTTCTGTTCTACAATACTTCAAAATCCAAATGAATGAAATTCATTCAACTTTTACACATTGTCATTCTGCTGAATATCCTGTTGCACTCAGAAATGCATCACATTGTGGAAGTAAAATGGGTTGCAAAAGACATTTCAAAAATGGACTCAACGTAAATCTTATTTAGAGGCTATTATTTCCATAGAAAGAAGCTAACAACCTATTAAATGTACTGCCACAACCATGCATTGAACAGTTCATATTTACTTACCCTATAGTCACTGGCAGTAACATAGAAGATTGGCTGGAAAGCCAGCCAGATTATGCACGTGGTGTACATGGTGAAGCCGATGAACTTGGCTTCATTGAAGTTCTCTGGGCACTTTCGAGTCTTAAAGGCGTAAAATGTACAGAGGATGATGAGGACACAGTTGTAGGTTAAAGACATCAGCATGCTAGAGTCCTTGCTGTTGCACTTCAATGTCACCACGTCTCTTCTTTCAGGACTGACCTCCTTTCTCACCCCTGGAGTCTCGACCAAAAGCCAGACCACAACCACCAGGAGCTGACAGGAAATAAGAGCAGCACAGATGGCCACCTGTGAAGCTGGACTGATGAACCTCGGCCTTTGAGCGCCATCTTTAACGCCGTTGAAAATCCGAGCGATGCGATTGGTCTTGGTCAGTAACGCAGAGTAGCAAACGGCAAAGGAAGTGCCCAGGCCGAGCCGCCGTAACGTGCATACTACGGCAGAGGGTTTGCTGATGTAGATGAAGGTTATGCAATAGCAAAGGAGGACACCTAGCAGAAGAATATAGGAAAGTTCACGTCCGCTAGCTTTCACCACCGGTGTCTCATTGTTCTTTAAGAAGAGGCCGATGACAAAGAGCGTGCAGAGCATGCCAAGGCAAGAGATGGTGACCGGCCCAATAGCCCAAGCGTCCTCCCAATGAATGTACTCCTCCGGTAAGTTGTAGCAGCCCGTAAGATTGTCCAGAGGCCATTGTCCAAAGCTACAATCTGCACAGGTGAATTCGTCCAGGAGGTACTGGTAGGGCTGGCAGGGAATGCAAATCCAACAGCAAACGTCACCGGGCTGCATGCTCTTTATTTCGTTTTTCCTACATGGGTCGCTGCATTGGGACGTGGGCACCACTTGACTTTCCCAAGGAATCAAGCTTGTGTTCAGACTTAAATCCCGAGCCCAATACCCCACTTTCCTATAGACATACTCATCATTCTCTTTGTGATAATGGAAGATGTTGTAGCGGCCCAGACTGTCTCCATAAGCATCAAAGTGAACATTGTTCTCTGTATCAGCGGGACGAAATGGAGCTGCAGACACAGAGGGCAAATAATAAGCATAATTTATTTACATTCTTGGCAACAGATAAATAGATATTTTACAGCAGCAAAATGTTTTTCTTTGTAAGCAGAAAATATCCAACCCAGAAAGACCTTCTTATGTAAGTCCACCCTACTTTCTTCAGCGTCCTGCCCTGCACATTTCTCATTAGGTTTGTAAATGCATTGGACTCAGGTGCGAATGGCACATTTACATAATGGAAGTCAGGAGGTTGATACATTGACTGGTTTCTATGATGTAATTTGTCATTCTTGGAAGAACATCATGAAAAGAAAAAAAAAATTGGATGGCAAAACGATTTAGATAGATGAAGAATAGCTATAGGAACCTGACAGTCTGCCATCAGTTCCCTAATACAAGCAATTGACCACTCGGCACAGATATTTAATATACATCCTTGCTTGCACTTGTTTAAATCATTTAGAAGTTAGCATGGGGCTAATGAGGCTAATGCATGTAATAAAACACTTAGACCGTTCACAGGTCATATGTTGGATTCATGCATTAGTGTAATCTATTTTACAGCAGCAGTTTGCCCCTGGGGAAAATTTCCTAGATCCATTTATCTTTCAAATTGATTTCTTTGACTAAACAAAGAATAGACATGAATTTATTAAGATATACTGATCAACAAAAGATCATATTGAGAGTTAAACTACTAGATGAGTGCAAATTTTAACTTTAATCCTTGTGTGCTATTGTGTGAACATGAATATAGAAATATATTGAAAACTGCATATGGGAGTCATACATAAATATAACAATGCCTAAATCATCTTAAAAGGATGTTGAAGTAGTTGGCCTTATTTATTGTTGTTTTACATTTACAGGTATTGCCTTATGAGAAGAGAACTGTTCATGTTGAATTGATTAGATACTTAAATCCTCCATAATATTATATATAAAATATATAAAAATAGACTCTATGAATATATATATATATATATATATATATATATATATATATATATATATATATATATATATATATATATATATATATATATATATATATATATATATATATATATATATTGACAATGTGTTCATTTTTAATATTTAATATAATTTTTAAAAATTTAATTTTTATAATATGTTGTTTCAAACATATGACTTTCTTCCATGAAATGCAAATTGTCATATTTAATGTTGGCGCATCACAGTCGGTAAATATACAAGACGAAGATATAAAACCTATAATGGAAGATTTTGGTAAATAACTGATTACTGTATATTTTAGTGTGTTCCTTGCACAAAGCTTTTATATGGTTTTAGATGACTTGGAATGTATAGGATATATAGGACAATTCAGTCATGCTTTAGAATGGGGTCAAATTCTCACTATTAACTAACTATTAACTACAACTTTTGCCTAAATAAACTCCTAATCACTGCTTATTAATATTTGTTACGTTTAGGTATTGGGTAGGAATTAAGTTAGGTAATGTAGAATATGGTCATGCAGAATACGGCATTAATATATGCTTTATAAGTATTAATAAACAGCCAATATCCTAGTAAGATGCTGCAAATAGGCAACTAGTTAATAGTGAGAATTGGACCCTACACTCTAAAAAACAACCCAAGTTGAGTTGAAAATGGACTAACCCAGCAATTGGGTTGTTTTAAGCAAACATTTAACCCAACTGGGTTAAGCTGGGTTAAAACAACCCACTGACTGGGTTAAACCAACCCAATCGCTGGGTTAGTAAATTTTCAACCCAACTTGGGTTGTTTTTAAACCAGCATTTTTAGAGTGTAAACTAAAGTGTTACCGACAAGTCATATGGACCACCTTTATTATAGTTTTATGGGGCTTTTTAGACCTTTCTGCTTTTGAAAATGAACAGTGTGAACATTTTGCAGCATGAACCATCTTTTGTTTTCATAGAAGAAAAAAATCCTATTGAATTCAAACGACATGACGCTGAGTTAATAATTACAGAATTTTATACTACTGATTATAAAGCGAACATAAATTATATAATCTACCAGTTTGAAGAAACTCACAGTCAAAATTTGTCTTCAGGATGTAGTCCTTGTACAGCTTTTTTCCATTCACTGGTTTCAGGGCACTGCAGAGTTTGGTGGAATTTGAGCACAGTGCTTGCCTCATGTTGTGAAGGGCATGGGCCATAGCGTAGACAGCATTGACCACAAACATGATCTTGGACTCCTGCTCGAATTTGCCGTCCCGGAGAGAATGTTTCCCACAATTAATGTCGTGCAGGCTACACTGAAATCGATTTTCCCAGAACTCTCTGAACCAGGGGTTACGTGTGTTGTTGTATGGATTGAGGTTTGTGAAGTATGCTGCAAATTCAGGGATCGGATAGGATGCGAGCTCAATGGTAAAAGCTCCATCCGCTACATTCTCGCTCCCTCTCACCACACTCTCCTGCGCCCCCCAGCCATCGCTGGCCACCCAGATGAAGGAGACGTTCATGCGCTTTGCTGCAACCAAGAGCTCTCTTGCGTCTTCACTTCTGGTGAAGAGGATTACTACTTTAGCGTTGGACTTCTGCAACAGAGATCTGATTACGCCATCATAACTGAAGCGGTCCATGGAACGACTGACCTTGGCGGACGTAGCTATGCAGATTTGCAAGGCGCGGGCCTCTTGCTGAAAGGCGTCGATACCTGTCTCACCATAATCACCCTCTGAGGCAACGGTGGAGACGTAAGTCCAGTTGAAATAGCGTAGGATCTCAGCAATGGCTTTGGCTTGGTAGAAGTCAGGGGGAACAGTCCGGGCAAAGTAATCATAACGGGATTTGTCACTGAGTTTCGCACTGGTGGAGGCATAACTGATCTGAGGAATCTGGAAAAGACGCAGGAGATTGGCCACCTGCAAAAGGACAAATGAAAAACTGTGATGAAAACCTACTGAAGTGTGTAAATGGCCACACTATTTCACTGTGATTCACGAGTGCTGACTGTCAGAATAATTCTTGTAAACGGCATGATCAAAATTATGTTTATTTAGACCCTACAACCCTGTGGGCTTTTCATTTTCAGCCCAGTATACCCAAAGATACAAAAGATTTACATTTCAAATAAATGCTGTTCTTTTGAACTTTCTATTCATCAAAGAATCCTGAAAAAGTGTATCATGATTTCAACAGAAATTTTAAGCCGCACAACTGTTTTCAACACAGATCATAAGAAATGTTTCTTGAGCAACATAATCAGTATATGGGTGTTTCTCAAACGAACGGTGGTGTCCTATGAAGGCTGCAAATCTCGGCTGTCACGTCATCAAACGCCGTTGAAGGCCATCTCAATTTAAAGGATCCTTGGAAGGCAGCCTTCCTTTCGCATCCTTCATTTGACCTGTTTTGAAGGACGCATGGGATGTATCCTTCGCGGCTTTAAATCACCCATAATCCTTTGCATGCATTTAATTTCACGAAAATAAACTGACGGAAAACAAGTCAGTGCTGAGCTTGTCAGAGTTTATTATGAAATGTAAGACAAAAATAATGTTTTCAGATATGAAAGCATACACTGTAAAAAATATTTAAAAAGTGTAAAATTTTGAGTTCATTGAAATTAAAAATTGTAGTTAATACAATGAACATTTTTGAGACATGACATCACCCTTTATTTAAATCGTATTAAAAGATTTTGTAAGCACAATGTAATTTTTTTATCATTTGTCAAATCAACTTAAATAATTAATGTGGTTTAGATAACATAATATTTTGAGTTTCTATTTATTAAACCAATCTCCTTTGTTGTATTAACTCAAATTTTCAATTTCAACAAATTTTTTTACAGTGCATATTATGTAATTGTGTTTTATTTGTTATAATGCAGTGAAACATATTTTCATGATTTATCACAACATTTTTTTTTTTTTTTTTTATGTGGTTCAGATACAATAATATTAATAAATATTAAATAACATTTTTAATTTCAATGAACTCAACATTTTAAGGCAACCAGGTTACTTATTTTTTTACAGTGTAGATGTGATCTTTTGTTTTTCTATAAATTAATCACTAATACTAAACTGCCAAAACTGGGAGAATCTGTATTGCATTAATAGAAGCCAGTAAATCTAAAGATTTGTAATACAAAAGTTTTTTTCAAAATTTAATTTTAATTGTAGGGCCAGGAACATGTGTGATGCACACTTACTAGACTGTCTCATTCTAGCGTTTAATTGCTGAGGAGGACTCGAGCCTACAAGCCTCTTAAGGACTGGACTAGGAAGGATGCAGTCTTGGTAGGATGCAGCCTTCCGTTTGAGATTTTCAAGGATCATGTGACGCCAAAGACTGCATGGAAGTTTGTTTCCGCCACACGATAAAACATTTTAAAAGATAATTGCGACTTTTTATCTCGCACTGACTTTTTTTTAGAGATATAAAGCGCAATTGTGAGTTACAAAGTCAGAATTGTGAGATATAAAGTCAGAATTGAGAGATATAAAGTCAGAATTGTGAGATATAAAGTCAGAATTGAGAGATATAAAGTCAAATTGTGAGATATAAAGTCAGAATTGTGAGATATAAAGTCAGAATTGAGATATAAAGTCAGAATTGAGAGATATAAAGTCAGAATTGTGAGATATAAAGTCAGAATTGAGATATAAAGTCAGAATTGAGAGATATAAAGTCAGAATTGAGAGATATAAAGTCAGAATTGTGAGATATAAAGTCAGAATTGTGAGATAAAGTCAGAATTGTGAGATATAAAGCCAGAATTGAGTGATATAAAGTCAGAATTGAGAGATAAAGTCAGAATTGTGAGATATAAAGTCAGAATTGTGAGATATAAAGTCAGAAGTGTGAGATATAAAGTCAGAAGTGTGAGATATAAAGTCAGAATTGAGTAATATAAAGTCAGAATTGTGAGATATAAAGTCAGAATTGAGAGATATAAAGTCAGAATTGTGAGATATAAAGTCAGAATTCCGAGATATAAAGTCAGAAGTGTGAGATATAAAGTCAGAATTGAGTAATATAAAGTCAGAATTGTGAGATATAAAGTCAGAATTCCGAGATATAAAGTCAGAAGTGTGAGATATAAAGTCAGAATTGAGTAATATAAAGTCAGAATTGTGAGATATAAAGTCAGAATTGAGAGATAAAGTCAGAATTGTGAGATATAAAGTCAGAATTCCAAGATATAAAGTCAGAATTGTGAGATATAAAGTCAGAAGTGTGAGATATAAAGTCAGAATTGAGTAATATAAAGTCAGAATTGTGAGATATAAAGTCAGAATTGAGAGATATAAAGTCAGAATTGTGAGATATAAAGTCAGAATTCGAGATATAAAGTCAGAAGTGTGAGATATAAAGTCAGAATTGTGAGATATAAAGTCAGAATTGTGAGATATAAAGTCAGAATTGAGATATAAAGTCAGAAGTGTGAGATATAAAGTCAGAATTGAGTAGATATAAAGTCAGAATTGTGAGATATAAAGTCAGAATTGAGAGATATAAAGTCAGAATTGAGAGATATAAAGTCAGAATTGTGAGATATAAAGTCAGAATTGAGAGATATAAAGTCAGAATTGTGAGATATAAAGTCAGAATTGTGAGATATAAAGTCAGAATTGTGAGATATAAAGTCAGAATTGTGAGATATAAAGTCAGAATTGAGAGATATAAAGTCAGAATTGTGTGATATAAAGTCAGAATTGTGATATAAAGTCAGAATTGTGAGATATAAAGTCAGAATTGAGAGATATAAAGTCAGAATTGAGAGATATAAAGTCAGAATTGTGAGATATAAAGTCAGAATTGAGAGATATAAAGTCAGAATTGAGAGATATAAAGTCAGAATTGTGTGATATAAAGTCAGAATTGAGAGATATAAAGTCAGAATTGTGAGATATAAAGTCAGAATTGTGATATAAAATTGTCATAAAATCACAATTGAGATATAAAGTCAGAATTGTGAGATATAAAGTCAGAATTGTGAGATATAAAGTCAGAATTGAGATATAAAGTCAGAATTGAGAGATATAAAGTCAGAATTGTGAGATAAACTCAGAATTCCAAGATATAAAGTCAGAATTGAGAGATAAAGTCAGAATTCCAAGATATAAAGTCAGAATTGAGAGATATAAAGTCAGAATTGAGAGATATAAAGTCAGAATTGTGAGAGATAAAGTCAGAATTGTGAGATATAAAGTCAGAATTGAGAGATATAAAGTCAGAATTGAGTAATATAAAGTCAGAATTGTGAGATATAAAGTCAGAATTGAGATATAAAGTCAGAATTGAGAGATATAAAGTCAGAATTGAGAGATATAAAGTCAGAATTGTGAGATATAAAGTCAGAATGAGATATAAAGTCAGAATTGAGAGATATAAAGTCAGAATTGAGAGATATAAAGTCAGAATTGAGAGATATAAAGTCAGAATTGTGAGATATAAAGTCAGAATTGAGAGATATAAAGTCAGAATTGAGAGATATAAAGTCAGAATTGTGAGATATAAAGTCAGAATTGTGAGATATAAAGTCAGAATTGAGAGATATAAAGTCAGAATTGTGAGATATAAAGTCAGAATTTGAGATATAAAGTCAGAATTGAGATATAAAGTCAGAATTCCAAGATATAAAGTCAGAATTGAGAGATATAAAGTCAGAATTGAGATATAAAGTCAGAATTGAGAGATATAAAGTCAGAATTGAGAGATATAAAGTCAGAATTGAGAGATATAAAGTCAGAATTGTGAGATATAAAGTCAGAATTGAGAGATATAAAGTCAGAATTGAGAGATATAAAGTCAGAATTGAGAGATATAAAGTCAGAATTGAATATAAAGTCAGAATTTGAGATATAAAGTCAGAATTGAGAGATATAAAGTCAGAATTGAGAGATATAAAGTCAGAATTGAGATATAAAGTCAGAATTGAGAGATATAAAGTCAGAATTGTGAGATATAAAGTCAGAATTGAGATAAAGAGATATAAAGTCAGAATTGAGAGATATAAAGTCAGAATTGTGAGATAAAGTCAGAATTGTGAGATATAAAGTCAGAATTGAGAGATATAAAGTCAGAATTGAGAGATAAAGTCAGAATCCAGAGATATAAAGTCAGAATTGAGAGATATAAAGTCAGAATTGTGAGATATAAAGTCAGAATTGTGAGATATAAAGTCAGAATTGAGAGATATAAAGTCAGAATTGTGAGATATAAAGTCAGAATTGAGAGATATAAAGTCAGAATTGTGAGATATAAAGTCAGAATTTGAGATATAAAGTCAGAAGTGTGAGATATAAAGTCAGAATTGAGTAATATAAAGTCAGAATTGTGAGATATAAAGTCAGAATTGAGAGATATAAAGTCAGAATTGTGAGATATAAAGTCAGAATTGTGAGATATAAAGTCAGAATTCCGAGATATAAAGTCAGAAGTGTGAGATATAAAGTCAGAATTGAGTAATATAAAGTCAGAATTGTGAGATATAAAGTCAGAATTGAGAGATATAAAGTCAGAATTGAGAGATATAAAGTCAGAATTGTGAGATATAAAGTCAGAATTGTGAGATATAAAGTCAGAATTGAGAGATATAAAGTCAGAATTGTGAGATATAAAGTCAGAATTGTGATATAAAGTCAGAATTGTGATATAAAGTCACAATTGAGAGATATAAAGTCAGAATTGTGAGATATAAAGTCAGAATTGTGAGATATAAAGTCAGAATTGAGATATAAAGTCAGAATTGAGAGATATAAAGTCAGAATTGTGAGAGATAAACTCAGAATTCCAAGATATAAAGTCAGAATTGAGAGATAAAGTCAGAATTCCAAGATATAAAGTCAGAATTGAGAGATATAAAGTCAGAATTGAGAGATATAAAGTCAGAATTGTGAGATAAAGTCAGAATTGTGAGATATAAAGTCAGAATTGAGAGATATAAAGTCAGAATTGAGTAATATAAAGTCAGAATTGTGAGATATAAAGTCAGAATTGAGATATAAAGTCAGAATTGAGAGATATAAAGTCAGAATTGAGAGATATAAAGTCAGAATTGTGAGATATAAAAGTCAGAATTCAGAGATATAAAGTCAGAATTGAGAGATATAAAGTCAGAATTGTGAGATATAAAGTCAGAATTGAGAGATATAAAGTCAGAATTGTGAGATATAAAGTCAGAATTGAGAGATATAAAGTCAGAATTGTGAGATATAAAGTCAGAATTGTGAGATATAAAGTCAGAATTGTGAGATATAAAGTCAGAATTGAGAGATATAAAGTCAGAATTGTGAGATATAAAGTCAGAATTGTGATATAAAGTCAGAATTGTGATATAAACTCAGAATTCCAAGATATAAAGTCAGAATTGAGAGATAAAGTCAGAATTCCAAGATATAAAGTCAGAATTGAGAGATATAAAGTCAGAATTGAGAGATATAAAGTCAGAATTGTGAGATAAAGTCAAATTGTGAGATATAAAGTCAGAATTGAGAGATATAAAGTCAGAATTGAGTAATATAAAGTCAAATTGTGAGATATAAAGTCAGAATTGAGATATAAAGTCAGAATTGAGAGATATAAAGTCAGAATTGAGAGATATAAAGTCAAATTGTGAGATATAAAGTCAGAATTCCGAGATATAAAGTCAGAATTGAGAGATATAAAGTCAGAATTGTAGAGATATAAAGTCAGAATTGAGAGATATAAAGTCAGAATTGTGAGATATAAAGTCAAATTGAGAGATATAAAGTCAGAATTGTGAGATATAAAGTCAGAATTGAGAGATATAAAGTCAGAATTAAAGAGATATAAAGTCAGAATTGTGAGATATAAAGTCAGAATTGAGAGATATAAAGTCAGAATTGTGAGATATAAAGTCAGAATTGTGATATAAAGTCAAAGTCAGAATAAAGTCAGTGAGATATAAAGTCAGAATTGAGAGATATAAAGTCAGAATTGTGAGATATAAAGTCAGAATTGTGAGATATAAAGTCAGAATTGAGATATAAAGTCAGAATTGAGAGATATAAAGTCAGAATTGTGAGATATAAAGTCAAATTGTGAGATATAAAGTCAGAATTGAGAGATATAAAGTCAAATTGTGAGATATAAAGTCAAATTGAGAGATATAAAGTCAGAATTGAGAGATATAAAGTCAGAATTGTGAGATATAAAGTCAGAATTGAGAGATATAAAGTCAGAATTGAGATATAAAGTCAGAATTGTGAGATATAAAGTCAGAATTGAGATATAAAGTCAGAATTGTGAGATATAAAGTCAGAATTGTGAGAAATAAAGTCAGAATTCCGAGATATAAAGTCAGAATTGTGAAATAAAGTCAGAATTGTGAGATATAAAGTCAGAATTGTGAGATATAAAGTCAGAATTGAGTGATATAAAGTCAGAATTGAGAGATATAAAGTCAGAATTGAGTGATATAAAGTCAGAATTGTGAGATATAAAGTCAGAATTGAGATATAAAGTCAAATTGTGAGATATAAAGTCAGAATTGAGATATAAAGTCAGAATTGTGAGATATAAAGTCAGAATTGTGAGAAATAAAGTCAGAATTGAGAGATATAAAGTCAGAATTGTGAAATAAAGTCAGAATTGTGAGATAAAGTCAGAATTGTGAGAAATAAAGTCAGAATTGTGAGAAATAAAGTCAGAATTGTGAGAAATAAAGTCAGAATTGTGAGATAAAGTCAGAATTGAGAGATATAAAGTCAGAATTGTGAGATATAAAGTCAGAATTGTGAGATATAAAGTCAGAATTGTGAGAAATAAAGTCAGAATTCCGAGATATAAAGTCAGAATTGTGAGATATAAAGTCAGAATTGAGATATAAAGTCAGAATTGTGAGATAAAGTCAGAATTGAGAGATATAAAGTCAAATTGTGAGATAAAGTCAGAATTGTGAGATATAAAGTCAGAATTGAGAGATATAAAGTCAGAATTGAGAGAATAAAGTCAGAATTGAGAGATATAAAGTCAGAATTGAGAGATATAAAGTCAGAATTGTGAGATAAAGTCAGAATTGAGAGATATAAAGTCAGAATTGTGAGATATAAAGTCTGAATTGAGATATAAAGTCAGAATTGTGAGATATAAAGTCAGAATTGTGAGATAAAGTCAGAATTCGAGATATAAAGTCAGAATTGAGAGATAAAGTCAGAATTGTGAGATATAAAGTCAAATTCAAGATATAAAGTCAGAATTGAGATATAAAGTCAGAATTGTGAGATATAAAGTCAGAATTGTGAGATATAAAGTCAGAATTGTGAGATAAAGTCAGAATTGTGAGATATAAAGTCAGAATTGAGTGATATAAAGTCAAATTGAGATATAAAGTCAGAATTGAGATATAAAGTCAGAATTGAGAGATATAAAATCAGAATTCGAGATATAAAGTCAGAATTGAGATATAAAGTCAGAATTGAGAGATATAAAGTCAAATTGAGATATAAAGAGAATTGAGAGATATAAAGTCAGAATTGAGAGATATAAAGTCAGAATTGTGAGATATAAAGTCAGAATTGAGAGATATAAAGTCAGAATTGTGAGATATAAAGTCAGAATTGAGAGATATAAAGTCAGAATTGTGAGATATAAAGTCAAATTGAGAGATATAAAGTCAGAATTGAGATATAAAGTCAGAATTGAGAGATATAAATCAGAATTGAGATATAAAGTCAGAATTGAGAGATATAAAGTCAGAATTGAGTGATATAAAGTCAGAATTGAGATATAAAGTCAGAATTGTGAGATATAAAGTCAGAATTGAGAGATATAAAGTCAGAATTGAGAGATATAAAGTCAGAATTGAGATATAAAGTCAGAATTGAGAGATATAAAGTCAGAATTGAGATATAAAGTCAGAATTGAGATATAAAGTCAGAATTCCAAGATATAAAGTCAGAATTGAGAGATATAAAGTCAGAATTGAGAGATATAAAGTCAGAATGAGAGATATAAAGTCAGAATTGAGTGATATAAAGTCAGAATTGAGAGATATAAAGTCAGAATTGAGAGATATAAAGTCAGAATTGAGATATAAAGTCAGAATTGAGAGATATAAAGTCAGAATTGAGATATAAAGTCAGAATTCCAAGATATAAAGTCAGAATTGAGAGATATAAAGTCAGAATTGAGAGATATAAAGTCAGAATTTGAGATATAAAGTCAGAATTGAGATATAAAGTCAGAATTGAGAGATATAAAGTCAGAATTGAGAGATATAAAGTCAGAATTGAGAGATATAAAGTCAGAATTGAGTGATATAAAGTCAGAATTGAGAGATATAAAGTCAGAATTGAGAGATATAAAGTCAGAATTGAGATATAAAGTCAGAATTGAGATATAAAGTCAGAATTGAGAGATATAAAGTCAGAATTGAGATATAAAGTCAGAATTGAGAGATATAAAGTCAGAATTGTGAGATATAAAGTCAGAATTGAGAGATATAAAGTCAGAATTGTGAGAGATATAAAGTCAGAATTGAGAGATATAAAGTCAGAATTGAGAGATATAAAGTCAGAATTGAGATATAAAGTCAGAATTGAGAGATATAAAGTCAGAATTGAGATATAAAGTCAGAATTGAGAGATATAAAGTCAGAAGTGTGAGATATAAAGTCAGAATTGTGAGATATAAAGTCAGAATTGTGAGATATAAAGTCAGAATTGAGAGATATAAAGTCAGAATTGAGAGATATAAAGTCAGAATTGAGTAATATAAAGTCAGAATTGTGAGATATAAAGTCAGAATTGAGATATAAAGTCAGAATTGAGAGATATAAAGTCAGAATTGAGAGATAAAGTCAGAATTGTGAGATATAAAGTCAGAATTCGAGATATAAAGTCAGAATTGAGAGATATAAAGTCAGAATTGTGAGATATAAAGTCAGAATTGAGAGATATAAAGTCAGAATTGTGAGATATAAAGTCAGAATTGAGAGATAAATCAAATTCAGAATAAAGTCAGAATTGTGAGATATAAAGTCAGAATTGAGAGATATAAAGTCAGAATTGTGAGATATAAAGTCAGAATTGTGAGATATAAAGTCAGAATTGAGAGATATAAAGTCAGAATTGTGAGATATAAAGTCAGAATTGTGATATAAAGTCAGAATTGTGATATAAAGTCACAATTGAGAGATATAAAGTCAAATTGTGAGATATAAAGTCAGAATTGTGAGATATAAAGTCAGAATTGAGATATAAAGTCAGAATTGAGAGATAAAGTCAGAATTGTGAGATATAAAGTCAGAATTGTGAGATATAAAGTCAGAATTGAGAGATATAAAGTCAGGATTGAGATATAAAGTGAGATATAAAGTCAGAATTGAGAGATATAAAGTCAGAATTGAGAGATATAAAGTCAAAGTCAGAATAAAGTGAGATATATAAGTCAGAATTGAGAGATATAAAGTCAGAATTGAGATATAAAGTCAGAATTGTGAGATATAAAGTCAGAATTGAGATATAAAGTCAGAATTGTGAGATATAAAGTCAGAATTGAGAGAAATAAAGTCAGAATTCAGAGATATAAAGTCAGAATTGTGAAATAAAGTCAGAATTGTGAGATATAAAGTCAAATTGTGAGATATAAAGTCAGAATTGAGTGATATAAAGTCAGAATTGAGAGATATAAAGTCAGAATTGAGTGATATATAAAGTCAGAATTGTGAGATATAAAGTCAGAATTGAGATATAAAGTCAGAATTGTGAGATATAAAGTCAGAAATTGAGATATAAAGTCAGAATTGTGAGATATAAAGTCAGAATTGTGAGAATAAAGTCAAATTGTGAGATATAAAGTCAGAATTGTGAAATAAAGTCAGAATTGTGAGATAAAGTCAGAATTGTGAGATATAAAGTCAGAATTGTGAGAAATAAAGTCAGAATTGTGAGAAATAAAGTCAGAATAAAGTGTGAGAGATAAAGTCAGAATTGAGAGATATAAAGTCAGAATTGTGAGATATAAAGTCAGAATTGTGAGATATAAAGTCAGAATTGTGAGAAATAAAGTCAGAATTCGAGATATAAAGTCAGAATTGTGAGATATAAAGTCAAATTGAGATATAAAGTCAGAATTGTGAGATAAAGTCAGAATTGAGAGATATAAAGTCAGAATTGTGAGATAAAGTCAGAATTGTGAGATATAAAGTCAGAATTGAGATATAAAGTCAGAATTTGAGAAATAAAGTCAGAATTGTGAGAGATATAAAGTCAGAATTGAGAGATATAAAGTCAAATTGTGAGATAAAGTCAGAATTCCGAGATATAAAGTCAGAATTGTGAGATATAAAGTCTGAATTGATAAAGTCAAATCAGAATAAAAGTCAGAATTGAGAGATATCAGAATTCCGAGATATAAAGTCAGAAATTGAGAGATATAAAGTCAGAATTGAGATATAAAGTCAAATTGAGATATAAAGTCAAAGAGATATAAAGTCAAATTGAGATATAAAGTCAGAATTGTGAGATATAAAGTCAAATTGTGAGATATAAAGTCAGAATTGAGAGATATAAAGTCAGAATTGAGATATAAAGTGAATTGAGATATAAAGTCAGAATTGTGAGATATAAAGTCAGAATTGAGATATAAAGTCAGAATTGAGATATAAAGTCAGAATTGAGAGATATCAAATTCAGAATATAAAATTAAAGTGAGATATAAAGTCAGAATTGAGATATAAAGTCAGAATTGAGAGATATAAAGTCAGAATTGAGAGATATAAAGTCAGAATTGTGAGATATAAAGTCAGAATTGAGATATAAAGTCAGAATTAGAGATATAAAGTCAGAATTGAGATATAAAGTCAGAATTGTCAGAGATATAAAGTCAGAATTAGAGATATAAAGTCAGAATTGAGATATAAAGTCAGAATTGAGAGATATAAAGTCAGAATTGAGAGATATAAAGTCAGAATTGAGAGATATAAAGTCAGAATTGAGAGATATAAAGTCAGAATTGTGAGATATAAAGTCAGAATTGAGAGATATAAAGTCAGAATTGAGATATAAAGTCAGAATTGAGATATAAAGATATAAAGTCAGAATTGAGAGATATAAAGTCAGAATTGAGAGATATAAAGTCAGAATTGAGATATAAAGTCAGAATGAGTGATATAAAGTCAGATATGAAAGTCAGAATTGAGAGATATAAAGTCAGAATTGAGAGATATAAAGTCAGAATTGAGATATAAAGTCAGAATTGAGAGATATAAAGTCAGAATTGAGATATAAAGTCAGAATTGAGATATAAAGTCAGAATTCCAAGATATAAAGTCAGAATTGAGAGATATAAAGTCAGAATTTGAGAGATATAAAGTCAGAATTGAGAGATATAAAGTCAGAATTGAGTGATATAAAGTCAGAATTGAGAGATATAAAGTCAGAATTCAGAGAGATATAAAGTCAGAATTGAGATATAAAGTCAGAATTGAGAGATATAAAGTCAGAATTGAGATATAAAGTCAGAATTGAGATATAAAGTCAGAATTGAGAGATATAAAGTCAGAATTGAGAGATATAAAGTCAGAATTGAGAGATATAAAGTCAGAATTGAGATATAAAGTCAGAATTGAGAGATATAAAGTCAGAATTGAGAGATATAAAGTCAGAATTGAGAGATATAAAGTCAGAATTGAGAGATATAAAGTCAGAATTGAGAGATATAAAGTCAGAATTGAGAGATATAAAGTCAGAATTGAGATATAAAGTCAGAATTGAGATATAAAGTCAGAATTGAGAGATATAAAGTCAGAATTGAGATATAAAGTCAGAATTCAAAGAGATATAAAGTCAGAATTTGAGATATAAAAAGTCAGAATTCAGAGAGATATAAAGTCAGAATTGTGAGATATAAAGTCAGAATTGAGAGATATAAAGTCAGAATTGTGAGATATAAAGTCAGAATTGAGATATAAAGTCAGAATTGAGAGATATAAAGTCAGAATTGAGATATAAAGTCAGAATTGAGAGATATAAAGTCAGAATTGAATATGTGAGATATAAAGTCAGAATTGTGAGATATAAAGTCAGAATTAAAGTGAGATATAAAGTCAGAATTGAGAGATATAAAGTCAGAATTGAGAGATAAGTAAAGTCAGAATTGAGAGATATAAAGTCAGAATTGTGAGAGATATAAAGTCAGAATTGAGAGATATAAAGTCAGAATTGAGAGATATAAAGTCAGAATTGAGATATAAAGTCAGAATTGAGATATAAAGTCAGAATTGAGAGATATAAAGTCAGATTTTTTTATTCTGTGGCGGAAACAAGCTTTCATAAGACTGGAGTAATAGCTGCTAAAATGAATCTTTTTATCACAAGAATAAAATACATTTTAAAATATAATATATTAAATATAAAAATGCTGCATTGGTGCACACTAGGCTTCTTTCAAAAACATTTAAATAATATTGTATATACACATTTATAATATAATTCTTCATTGTTCTTATGACTAAAATGATTGCAGGAGAGACTCTTATTCAAATTAATGTTATTGAGAGATTAAAAACATAAAATGAAAACTAAAATAAAAAATATAAAATAAACGCATGCAAATCTCTAACCCTGTGTAGCCATTTTTATCTTTCAGTGTTGTCGCAGTCACTGTGTTTTGTGTTAGTGTTAGTGCATACATCAAAACAACTAATGAACCATCATCTGCATTTACAGAAAATGCTGAAAATGGCAGTTTAACAAGTCAAACTGAAAAAAGAAGAAGATGAAGAATATGTAGTTAGGTCTGCCACTTAAGTCTAAGCATGATTAGTTAGTGATTAGTGCAGTGATTAGTCTCACCCTTCTCACTTGTCTCATCTCTGAGAACCCTAACGACAACACTTCACAGTTACATGTTTACAATGAGAAAAAAATCTTTAACCCTTTCACTGTCATAATGGAGATTTATTTGTGAAATATGCATGTACGAAAACTGTTCATGAGAGAGTTAATTTACTGTCTAGGTGTTGACGGACAGTGAAGCACTGGATCTATATGGTTTTGCACACAAATTCACTTAACTTTTTTTGCCAGCTGTATGTGAGTGTTTTCAGTTGTGATCATGTGATATGCAATAGAGCCTGACTGGTCTTTGCCTCAGGCAGTTCCTTAGAAGCCTGAGGGAAAGTCAGCATGAAGACGGCAGCAGCGAATAAGAAAGCTCTTCAGGTTTTCTCTGTACTGTATGTCAACATTGCATAACATGTAATTGTCATCTGACTTACAGATTAACATATTCAACATCACGTAAACACCCAGTGAATAGGCAATGCATGTGAACACACGTCATACACAAAAGAAAAGGTCTCATAAAAGAGAAATACAAAGATAGACAATTTTTTTAAATGCAATGCTTCCAAATCCACATTTAACAATATCATTTGTAGTTTTCATATGTAATTATTGTTGAACCTCAACAAGTAAGCAAATCATAGCCACACAAATCATGTGTTTCATTTCCTTTGTAAGAATCTGAGAAAATAAGTAGATTCATCACAATTAGGTATTTTAACAACAGGCCTAAAATGTAACTAATAATTTCTGTTTATAGTTTCAATTAAGCACAATCAAAATATTTCTAAGTACCTCTTGGAATCTGCTCAAGTATTTCTGGTTGGTAATCACATCTTAATCATACTGTAACTATTTATACAGACCAAGCATGAATCACTCCACACACTCACTCTGTGTCTGAGAGAGTTAGGCATAAGTTAATTTAACCCTAGTTACACGTAGCCAGACCTTCAGACTTACAGCAGAAAGACTGGACTCCATAGCAGCTTTCATTGGCCAATGACTGCCCAGAGGCCGTCTGACTGACATGTAAAGCAACCAATCACAGTTTTTGTTCCGTGTCATGTAAAATGTAACACAGATGTTCCTACAATAACAGACCGCTGTGTAAAACTCTTAGACGTATTTTAGAGAGTCTATATGTCGCAAACATTACATACTTCATATGCCTTTGAAAGTCCAGCATTTAGTTGATCCTGATAAGCACTTATTGTCACAGCTGTAATTGTAAACACAACGGCTATTTCCAGGCGGACAGTTTAAGAACGCGACACACACGTCTCCCGGAAATCCTGTAGAAGTTAACCAATCAGATGACGACTTGAAACCAACTTCGTCCAATTTTGTGCGCCATGTGCATCAGACGTTCAGCCAACAGTCTGTGGGTGTGACGTCAAATTTAACCCTAACAAATCTCCTAATAAATGTCATTATATGTGGGATCACAAACTAAGTATGTTCACGGTTAAAAAAGCAATTACCAACCACTGTTTAGTAAGCAAAAATGGAATAAAGATATTAAGCACCAAGACCACAACATACTCTTCACATCCTCTAGACTTAAGACTAGCTTTCTCCTTCAAACAAAAGGCAACAAATTATTAATGTAACTGCCTTTCCTCGTGTACTTTCACTTAAACAGCCACTTAGAAATACTACCTGTCTGTTATGATGGCAGTAAAATTTCTATTGCACACTGCCCTACTTCCTGTAAGTGCTGTACCTCAAGAATGTGTACTAGGCAATTTTCATGTCATTCCGTGATTACTAATGCATGGCAGTCTGTCTTGTGTCAATATTAATGTCATTTTTGAATATGTTACACTGCTGGGGCCAAAAATAATATTATACCACAAAGCTCATGCTGGTCATTAGTGCAAAATAAAAAAAGTGCTTAAACTTAAATGACAGCTCAACTAATACATTTAAATGTGGTCATGAAATATTGATTTGAAATTATTTTTGAATCTTTCATGTATGGTATATTGTAAGCTATAGGACAAATATAGTCCATTCCCAGCTAACAAAAATATGTTCTAAGAAAGTTTTGCTAACATTCTCATTACGTTATTTCGGAATGTTTTTTTGCGAACATCCCATTTTATCATTTTGCAAACATTACTTGAAACAAGTAGAAACATAAAAAAATAAAAAATAAAAACATTAGATGAACATCCAACTAAAGCTCTTCAGAAAAACACACTCCATGATTGAAGTAAATTTTGAGAACATTATTAAAGACCAGATAAATATGAATGAACATTCAATTAACATAACTGTTAGCTGGGTTACAACATACAGCATGAGCTTCGGCATAGCAACAAGACGAACAAGGCAACAATTGTATAGAAATAATGAATGACAGTAATTATTTAAGAAAATATCAGATCACGGAATGCTGCAACCGACCAATGAGAATCAAGTATTCTGTGTAATAAAACTGTATAATAATTATTACATTGAATTAACATTGGAAAATATACACTCACAAAAAGGATTATTAGGTACACCTGTTCAATTTCTCATTAATGCAATTATCTAATCAACCAATCACATGGCAGTTGCTTCAATGCATTTAAGGGTGTGGTCCTGGTCAAGACAATCTCCTGAACTCCAAACTGAATGTCAGAATGGGAAAGAAAGGTGATTTAAGCAATTTTGAGCGTGGCATGGTTGCTGGTGCCAGACGAGCCGGTCTGAGTATTTCACAATCTGCTCAGTTACTGGGATTTTCACGCACAACCATTTCTAGGGTTTACAAAGAATGGTGTGAAAAGGGAAAAACATCCAGTATGTGGCAGTCCTGTGGGCTAAAATGCTTTGTTGATGCTAGAGGTCAGAGGAGAATGGGCCGACTGATTCAAGGTGATAGAAGAGCAACTTTGACTGAAATAACCACTTGTTACAACCGAGGTATGCAGCAAAGCATTTGTGAAGCCACAACACGCACAACCTTGAGGCGGATGGGCTACAACAGCAGAAGACCCCACCGGGTACCACTCATCTCCACTACAAATAGGAAAAAGAGGCTACAATTTGCACGAGCTCACCAAAATTGGACAGTTGAAGACTGGAAAAATGTTGCCTGGTCTGATGAGTCTCGATTTCTGTTGAGACATTCAGATGGTAGAGTCAGAATTTGGCGTAAACAGAATGAGAACATGGATCCATCATGCCTTGTTACCACTGTGCAGGTTGGTGGTGGTGGTGGTGGTGTAATGGTGTGGGGGATGTTTTCTTGGCACACTTTAGGCTCCTTAGTGCCAATTGGGCATCGTTTAAATGCCACGGCCTACCTGAGCATTGTTTCTAACCATGTCCATCACTTTATGACCACCATGTACCCATTCTCTGATGGCTACTTCCAGCAGGATAATGCACCATGTCACAAAGCTCGAATCATTTCAAATTGGTTTCTTGAACATGACAATGAGTTCACTGTACTAAAATGGCCCCCACAGTCACCAGATCTCAACCCAATAGAGCATCTTTGGGATGTGGTGGAACGGGAGCTTCGTGCCCTGGATGTGCATCCCACAAATCTCCATCAACTGCAAGATGCTATCCTATCAATATGGGCCAACATTTCTAAAGAATGCTTTCAGCACCTTGTTGAATCAATGCCACGTAGAATTAAGGCAGTTCTGAAGGCGAAAGGGGGTCAAACACAGTATTAGTATGGTGTTCCTAATAATCCTTTAGGTGAGTGTATATTTTAATGGTAATAGGTGACACCAGAATTATGCTTTACAGATATTAGATATAACCTTCCCACTCTATGCAATGCATATAGCATAATAACATATACAGATTCAGTCATCTCATATATAGGAATTTCCAGGGGCATTTTTACAGTTCTAAGAGAGACGCAATATGAAAAGTTCAGCATACATTTTTCATATCTGTTGCTATAGAAACAAGTTGGGTTGAAAATGAAAGGGTGCCTTTGAGAAGCAGAGGTTAATATTGTTACTTTGTTTCCCCAGAGGTTTCCTATACCTCGCTTTGAGATCAGCCTTTCTGACGATTCAATGTCATATAACATTCGCTTAAACTAAACCGCTCCTTCTGTGACAAGTTCATACTGTCTGTGTTTAAATATATTAGAAGACAGCTGCCAGATTTATTTTCTGTTTTATTTTCCCTTCATGTCCTCTAGATTCACACACCCATACTTTGATGCCATATTGCAGGATTTGAGGGGGAAAAAACAAGCACGGTGAAATCGACAACATATTTATTTAATATTGAATTTTTTATTAAAATGAAGCAATATGTGTATCTAAGTAAGATATATAACTTCATGGGTGTTGCAGGAATATAACTAGAGACTATCAGTAATTATCTAAATTATAGTCCATGCTCTAATCACCTCTTAATTATAGTCAATTTTCTAATTTGCTCTTAAATTAGATTTAATCGCAGTCTTGTATTCATTAGCCAGCTTTGTGCAGTGGCTTCAAATTTGCCGCCATCAATCTAAAGTGCATGCAGGTGCTCATGGATATTTATTTATTATGTTGCTTCTGCCTGATGACACTGTAAAAGCTGCCAATCACAATGAGATGATTTTCACCAAGCCAGTGTTTCAGTATACGGTACAGCTTGATATATAGCAAGGATCCAGTGTACAACTTACAATAAAGTGCCATGTTTTTTTGGATAGCACCATGGTGAATCATTCATGTCCGCATGTGGGACAAGCTACGCACTGTTTTATACTAAAAAGGTAACTTAAAGTATGATCAATAGCAGCAATATTGCTTGTGTTAGCAAGTACCACTAAATGAATGAGATTAAATATTAAAAAACAGATGCCAGTGCACAGACACTAAGAGATCATCAAAGGTTTCAAAATTCAAATTGGTCACAGTTACAGTACCAGCTTAATGTTCTCAACAGGAATTTCAATCATATTTTGAGGAGCATTTCAATCCAATTGATTAGCTCTGATTAGCCGTGGGTCGCGTTTCTATTATTCCAAATGGCTTTGTGTGACTTAAACACATTAGATATGGAGCTAATGCCCTTTTTCATAATGTCATGATGCAGAGAGTCTGCCTTCAAGACACAGCCTAGGATTTAATTAAGAAAATCACCAGCCACATGGATTTGCAGATTGGATTGATTATTCTAGAAGAGAAGATGGCTCTTGAACAGCGGGATTTGCGTTTGACGGAAGAGGTGGACATACTGTATGTTTGTTATTTAACATATCCAATTATTCCTGCTGCGTAATACATTTTCATGTCTCCATATGTCTTAACATGTTAGAAAAATATTAAACTCAATTTAAGATGAAAATCACATAATTAATTTGATCACAATATCGAAATTAAGTAAATGTGAAATCATTTTATTATTGTGTTTGAGCGGATGCTGCAATTTTGACATGCTACAAGTAACTTCTAACATAAAAAACGCAATTTATAAAGAAACATAGAAAAAAATATGACATTGTGAAATTTAAATAAAATTAATAAATAAAATTTAATAAAGATAAGATATAAAAATAAATAAAAAACGTCATGCCAAATAGATATCTGGAAATCTATCAATCTAACATTTTTTGAACATGTTCAAACATGTTTTCTTGGGAATATTGTTGTAGTTGGTAAATATTTTACATAGAGGTTTTTGTCTTTAAAGCAACAGTATGTAATTAATGTTCGCTGCTAGAGGTTGTTTATTCAAAACAAAGGTGTTGCTTGATGAAACCTTGATTTCGAGGAGATTTTATTATGCCGCAGACGACTGATTCCGCTTTTTCCGGTCATGCATATCTGGGGTAATGCAGCGCTGTTTTATCATATTACATACATTATTTGAGTGTGTTGAAAGTTATGTTATAATGCTACTCTGTGTGTTCGCTCTCTGGCTACTATGAGACACTTGTTGCACACTGCAGTAAACTAGATCGATATCAGGCATGGTAAAACATGGTACTCGTGGTAAATCAAGAAAACAAGATTTAAACAATAAGACTAACTGTGTTGAGCTATATAACAATGATTAGTTTCTGTTGATGAATGTATCCAACAGTTGCTCACCTGTATAATAAAACACATAATATATTAAAGTCCCAGTGAACCGGAAGTAGCAAGTGAGTTTTCTTCAGTGCTGTGATGTATTTCCAAGTGAAAGGAATATTGAATAGAGGCAGGGTTTCACTTCAGCTCTCCTCTCTCCATCTCTCGCTCATAGCAGACTAATGGTTGGAGGGGAGCGGTTAAGTATTTTCAAACCCAAACCATCAAACTGACATCATCTGAGAAGGAACGCCGTTTCCAGACCGGAAGTTACTTTTCAGATTTTGATTATAAAGATTACCGCGACAAACAATTTTTTTTTCTGTGTATTAACTTGCACAGATTAATTGTCCACCCTGAGACCTTTAATATGTGCTGCTAAATAAAGTAAATTTTGATTTGACTTTAAAGTGTCTTTGGTGTTTCCATGGTTTCTACAAAAAAAATCGAGGGTAACGCGGGTATGATGTCACTGATAGGCGACGCACGGACACAGTCCGTGTCCTGGTTAAACTTGCTTATTTCTCTGGATTTAAACATTTTTGAAAATATTTGGAATAATGTATCAAAATATATAACATTGTTCTGATGTGTTTTGGATATTTTAATCCAAAAATCATACATATTGTGACATATAACTTCATTAATAAGTTTGTCTCACTCACTTGAAACATTATACAGGAATCATCAGGATATGCATCTTGCATTTTATAAAAATATAAAAAATTCCCATAAAGACATGTTTTGGTCTGACAGGGCGCTCATGTCTTATTCATTTACACAGCTGCTTAACACTGGCCTGCTGTCAGCCACTCTATCAATACACCCTCTGCACTGCCTTCATATTGACATTTTAGAAGAGGAATGATCCAGAGGCAAAAAAAAGAGGAAAATGGAGAATAGAGACTGAGGGAGGGAGAGATAAAGGGAGGGAGGGAGGGAGGGAGGGATGGAGATATTACGTTGTAGCTACTGTATGGTAAGCAGTAACCTTGTTTGTAAGATTCTCAGAGCTTCTGCTCACACTAGATCCAAGCTGAGCTGGAGATAACACAGAGTATTGCATTTCCTTGATCCAATGACTCACAGTCTCTTTACTGAAATCCATGATTTTAGCTTCCTTTATAATGCAAGAAACAGAAGCATCAGAGCAGCAAACGCTGCGCAAAACAGCATTGCATTATATCTGGAAGGGTTTCAAAAACGAGAAGTAGAGCAAGAAAATAAAAAGACATTACAGACATTTTTTCCATTCATATATCCAGGACCAGTCTGTTTACAGCTTAAGAATGAATTGATCTGACTGACCATCTATTCTCCCAATCACTTCTCACTCACTGATGCTCTTGAAATGAATGTAATGTTACACATTGTGCTTGTACTTTCACACATTCCTCTCTATAAAGCTAGTGAATGGCACAACACTGACTACACCGAGCAATTTGTTCCCAAGCACAGAAAGTGTTACTATGAAATATGTATTAACAGAGTAGAGAGAAAAAATTGAAACACACTTTTGCAGAAACTCTTACAGCTCAGAGACAGAGATGGGCCATGACAGATAAGAATTCAGAAATTAAGATAAAGATGAGGTTGTCTGCTCTGGGTTGTCTGCTGACACAAAATGTAGTTCAGGACTGCCAAAGTCAACTGTAAAATTGCTTTGGAATTATATGGTGAATTCAGGGGGAAGTCATCTCAATGGCAAAAAGAGTCTGTGAAAAAGTTATTGTGAAAAATGCTATGCCAATCCATTTGAATTGAACTGAAAAACATTGTCCTCTTCAGGTTTATACATCTAAAATTACTCTAATAGGGGGTAAAGATACAGCTAATGCAAAGTCAGTATCTTCCTTTAAGTTTTGTCTTCAGTAACAAATTATAACTATTTAATTTATCATAATATTACACTTTTTCTCACACAATAGCTGCATTTATATTTAATGACTCTCTTGCAAGGGGATCATATTCATGGTTTCTTTGCATCAAATTGTTGAAACCCCTGCTATAGATAGATAGATAGATAGATAGATAGATAGATAGATAGATAGATAGATAGATAGATAGATAGATAGATAGATAGATAGATAGATAGATAGATAGATAGATAGATAGATAGATAGATAGATAGATAGATAGATAGATAGATAGATAGATAGATAGACGAAAGATGGATAGATAGATAGATAGATAGATAGACAGACAGACAGACAGACAGACAGGCGAAAAATGGATAGGTAGATAGACAGACAGACAGACAGAAGATAGACAGACAGACAGACAGACAGACAGACAGACAGACAGACAGAAAGACAGATAGGTAGATAGATAGATAGATAGATAGATAGATAGATAGATAGATAGATAGATAGATAGATAGATAGATAGATAGATAGATAGATAGATAGATAGATAGATAGATAGAAAGAAAGAAAGATAGAAAGATAGAAAGAAAGAAAGAAAGAAAGAAAGAAGAGAAAGAAAGAAAGAAAGAAAGAAGAAGACAGACAGACAGACAGACAGACAGACCAACAGAAGATAATGGAGCGGATGGACGGAACGGAAGAACAGACCGACAGAAGATAGATGGAAAGACGGACGGACTGAGACAGACAGACAGACAGACATAGACATATTAAAACATCCCAAAAAATCTGATATCCAAATTTGATCACCATGCTTTTTCATCTTTCAAGCATCTTTGACATTTAAAAAGTCATAGACGTGTTTTGAGTGACATGAGGTTCAGTAGATTATGTTTAAAAGCAATACCTAAAGTTTAAGGCAATAGCTACAATTTTTATTTTTAAATATTGTGAAACTTTTCAAAAGTACGAATAATGTTTTAAGAGTTGTATTTAAAACCACTTCAGAATGTTCCCCCTCAATTTGAATGGACGTGATTCTTCTGCTTTGATAAAGATGTCATGACTTTTTCAACATGAAAAACCCATCTGTTTGTCCCTAGAGATGGTCTCATCCTACTTTACCATGAAAACACATTCCCACCACACAACACAAAGACACGCACATTCAAACACAACCCAAAACTGCATTCATGCTCAATAAATAAAAACATACTGAAAAATACAACAATTTATACATGCTGAGGTGCGTGTGAGGAATGCAATATGAGGATTATGATAAATGCGGTGATAATGTTGACAACAAAATAACATTTATGATAATGCTGCTGACATCAGTGATAGTGATGATGAAGAATGACAGCGCTGGCACTGACAATGCGAATATTAGTGACACGGAGGATGATATGACTGATGAACTAACACTGCAGTGACATCTTTTGTGCAGCTTTGTTTGCTTCTACATCAGAGGAGGTGGATTCCACATTCGGGATTTTGAAGAGTTCCGTTGCCAGGCAACAGCTGTGAATGTGTTTGGTCAGGTGGAAGTGTGACCCGGTTAGAGAGGAGAGGATCGCTCTAATCTAACTCTGATCCTTCACCCCAGCCTGACAGAGGACTCTCTTGCTCACGCTCGCTCTCTTTCTAACAGTGGCCTTTACTTTCATGTGCCCTTTAGGTGGCATCAAAGTCACTAGCCACCATCCTAGTGCTCACAATATCAACAGTCCTTGAGTACACGAGTTACAGATTAATGATTTTAATAGTCTAAATGTGAACATTTAATGCAGCCATTCTTATCTGTGAGCTGCACATCAGTGTGGTGTACATGCAAAAACATTTTGGAAAAGCTGAATTTTCAGCATCATTACTCCAGTCTTCAGTCTCATTATTATACATAAATCATTCTAAAATGCTGATTTGCTGCTAAAGAAACATTTCTCATTATTATTAATGTTAAAAACAGTTGTGCTGCTTAATATTTTTGTGTAAATGTTATTTTTTATTCAAAAGAACAATTTGAAATATAATTTTTTAACCGTTTAAAAGTCTTTACTGTCACTTTTGAACAATTTAATGCATCCTAAAGTATTAAATAAAAGTATTAATTTCTTCTTTTTTTTTTTTTTTTAATCTTACTGTCCCCAATGGAGGCTTGTTTCACCACAGATAAAAAAATAAATTAAAAAAATAAAAATTTTATCTTCCAATTTTGAATGTTTTCTTGTAATTGCAAGTTTATATCTTGCAATTCTGACTTATTATTATTTCTCACAGTCGTTAAACTCAGAATTTTCTCAGAATTGTGAGATATAAACTCATTGCAATTGCAAGTTACAAAGTCAGAAGGGCGAATCTGATTAAAAAAGCAATAATTGTGAAATACATTTTTTTAAATTCCGTGGCACAAACAATCTTCCATAGATCTCAAACTTTTGAACAGGAGTGTATATTTTTTCTTTTTAAGCATACACTTCACATACACAAAAAATATTATGATTACAACAAGAAGAAAAAACAATGGTGTAAAAATATACTCAATTAAAGTTGAGCTCATTCATACCATTCAACCATTTTATAGGGACAAAAATCACAGATTAATGTACAAAATTGGAAGGAGTTTGCCAGACAGATGTTGAGCGTTGATGAAGCATTTTAAGAGATAAACTGCTGCTCATTATGACGCTAATAAACAATCTCGGTCATGCAGACAGAGGTAATGGTATGTTTCTAACAGCCAGAGAAGGTCCTTACAGTATATCATTGTCGCTAAGAATGGTGAACACAGTCAATTGACTTTCATCTTTCTAAGCCTATGTATGAAATGCTCAATTACCTAAGTGATTTTTTTCTTAATACTGTTGGTTTAAAAAAAAAACTACATTAGACTTTTAGATTTCAGAGATTTCATTGCTGCTGAACTGCTTTGCTGATTTATCTGTCGTCAGTCTGTAAGCATTAGTGCGGGATACTGCTCCATTATTAGTCACAGAAAGCTAAGAACTCCAATGAGCTGAATAGAGCTGTAGTTGCCAGTATGAATTAATCACTAGCTATTCCTGAGGCTAAATGTTCCTCAGTATGATTACAGAACACAGGCAATCAACAATTAACATGGAGCTCTGAGCATTTTCTCAGAGAGGAAGTCAACTTCTATAGGATTATCATTCAGTGCTTTGCATGAGCACTGAAAATTGTTGTTAATTATTTAGTTCATTGTAACCACAAGTTTCCATAGAGTACTTTTTTGGTGCTCTTGAATTTCTCTTGTTTGTATAAAAAATAAAATGCAGTAGGCCTATATTGTTGCAATAATCATAAGCAAACACTTTAGACCAGGAAACTAAATAAAATAAGACACCAATTATGCAGTGAATCATCAAGAAACTCAAGTGAATAATGTTCACAGCTCATAGTTCACATGCAACAGCAGCTTCATTAGGAAGGCCAAAGGCACCGGTGGGAGTTTTCCGAGTTAAGCCTTCTGTCCAGCGGCATCAATCCCTGGTACAAAGTAGCTGAATCACAGGAAGGTGGTGAGGTCAGCTGAATATATCACCAGAGATGTTTTGTCCAACCAGCAGCACATCTTCAGCAGGACTAAGGCCAGAAAATTAATGAATGATTCAAATGATTCAAACACTTTTCTCACTGCTGCTGTCAGGGAAATGCTATCACAGCTTTGAGACCAACACAAAGAGATACAGGGAAACTACATGTATGGCTGGCAGGGCATTTGCTATGAAGTTGGTGTTTTTTAGCTGTTACGACATTGCTAGGTGGTTTCTGGCTATGCCTGTTATATCTTCTGCCAGGTGAAAAGTCTGATCACTTAGAAAAGTAAAAGTTTTTTTTTTTTTTTATCTAGTGAAATACATATATTTTGTAAATATGTACAGTACTGTGCAAAAGTCTTAGGCACGTTGGTATTTTAACACAAAAACATGTTTTTAAGCCAGTTATTTATATCTTTTACTGTAGTGTGTCAGTAGGAAATATCAGTTTACATTTCCAAACATTCATTTTGCAATTAATTGTAATAATCCAGTGAGATTTTTATTTATTTATTTATTTTTTTTATGCACTGACAGCAGCCGGTATGATCTGATCTCACCATCATCGAGTCTGTCTGTGATTACATGAAGAAACAGAAAAAACTGACAGACTAAATCCAGAAGAACTGAGGCAACGTCTCCCAGACACTTGAGGAAACCTTCCTGCAAAACTACAGGACTGTGAAAAGTTTAGGCACTTGTCAGAATGCTTTAAAGTGAGAATGCTGTCAAAAATAATAACATAAATAGCTTTTATTTATGAATTAACTTCTATTAACTAAATCAAATGGATATTTGGGGTGAGCACCCTTTGCGTTTAAAACGGCTTTTGTCACCTGCATCTCTTCCTACACCTGTTCATGTAGTTTTGCAGGAAGGTTTCTTCGGGTGTCTTGGAGATGTTACCACAGTTTTTCTGGATTTAGTCTGTCAGTTTTTTCTGTTTCTTCATGCAATCACAGACAGACTCGATGATGGTGAGATCAGATCTAAATGTGAAGCACAAAGACTATTGTCAGACTCTTTATGCATACAAAAATCTCACTGGATTATTAAAATTAATGGCAATTAATTTATAAATGTAAACTGATATTTCCTACTGACACACTACAGCATATAAATAAGATATAAATAACTGACTTAAACCCACTTTTTGTGTGTAAAAATACTAGCGAGCCTAAGACTTTTGCACAGTATACTGTATATATTTTTGTCCAGTGCTCAGGGAACGTTCTTCAAACTTTGCCTAACATTCTGGCAAGGTTCTCTCAAAGTCATGAACAAACTTTCTTCCAGTAAAATTAATAGAATATTCTATTAATAGAATATTTTAATAAAACATTATTTATACATCGTTCACGGAAGGCTTTTTCTTGAAATGTTTTAGTTGGATGTTTTTTTAAATGTTACTCATTGTTTCAGAACGTTCAGAGAACATTCAAAAGTAACATTCCCATAATGTTTGCAAAATGACGACATGTTCCCTTAATGTTTGCATAACCTTTAAACCATTTAAAAAACTGGATGCTTTGAATATTCAGAGAACATTGGGACACCCCTCCAAATCATTGAATTCAGGTGTTCCAATCACTTCATGGCCACATGTGTATAAAATCAAGCACTAGGCATGCAGATGCTTCTACAAACATTTGTGAAAGAATTGTTCTCAGGTGATACCGTGATAGGTTGCCACCTGTGCAATAAGTCAATTTCTGAAATGTCCTCACTACTAAATATTCCATGGTCAACTGTTAGTGGTATTATAACAAAGTGGAAGCAATTGGGAACAACAGCAACTTAACAAGGTCCATGTAAAATCACAGAGTGGGGTCAGCGCATGCTGACGTTCACAGTGCACAGAAGTCGCCAACTTTCTGCAGAGTCAATAGCTACAGACCTCCAAACTTTATGTGTCCTTCAGATTAGCTCAAGAACAGGAATGGGTTTCCATGGCTGAGTAGCTGCATCCAAGCCTTACATCACCAAGTGCAATGCAAAGTGTCGGATGCAGTGGTGTAAAACACGCCACCACTGGACTCTAGAGCAGTGGAGACGTGTTCTCTGGAGTGATCACGCATCTCTGTCTGGCAATCTGATGGACGAGTCTGGGTTTGGAGGTTGCCAGGAGAACGGTACTTGTCTGACTGCATTGTGCCAAGTGTAAAGTTTGGTGGAGGGGGGATTATGGTGTGTGGTTGTTTTTCAGGGGTTGTGCTTGGCCCCTTAGTTCCAGTGAAAGGAACTCTTAATGTTTCAGCATACCAAGACATTTTAGACTATTTCATGCTCTCAACTTTCATTCCATGAGGAAATTCGGGAGCAGAGGATAAGTGAGGCGTGACAGAGCATTGTCATTAGTCTCATCTCATAATAATATTCAAATTAATGAATTGAATGCATATTCATGGGCCATAATTAACAGGAATTACTGCATTTTTTTAGCATCAGATGTCTCAGTTACATGCCATTTGTACATGCCAAATTTACATTCATGTGTAGGAATGTAAATTTCTGGAGCGATGTCTGTGGAACCACATATTGCGTTGTAAACCAGTCGACATTCTTTCAGCTTTGATGTACTGTCAAGTAGATGATATATGTTTCAGATTTAGGGTGTTGGGGCTGTGCTTTGGAGCAGACACTTTAGAACAGCAACTCCATAAATAGCTGCCAGGCAAGGACATACACTTTTTATGAGAAAGGCCCCAAATACCGACCTCAACCAAAATTACATCTCGTTCATCAGACTCTCTCTCCCTCTTGCTCACTCTCATGCCCTAAAAGCTTCTTTAGCTTTGCGTCTGTGCTGTCAAAGCCCGCCATTCTTATCGCTCCGCAGGAGAGAACGCCAATAAAGGAGAGTTGAGTTTTAACACGAGAACCTCTAAAAGCCTGAAGCAACCTCCCGTCTGTTTCAGTCGACTCCACATAGCTACCAGTGAGTTCACACTGCTGTCAAGCAAGTCTCACCTTAACAAGCCTGCTCTCGTTTCACAGTCATACGTCCCTGAACAAAAATTATAGCTTAAAAATTCAGGAATGGATACAAAGTTATCAGCTCATATAGTGTGACACGAGAAAGCGCTCAGGAGCATTTTGGGAATGCGGAATGTACAGTATAATGGATATTTATTCCTTACCACCATAATCCAAATGTCTAGAGCTGTTATCAATGTTGAAAACAGTTGTGCTGCTTGATTTATAATTTTTTTTTCAGTATTCTTTGAAGTTCAAAAGAACATTACAAATGTCTTTCCTATCACTTTTGATCAATTTAAGGCATCTTTGCAGAATAAAAATATTAATTTAAGAAAACAATTGGCCCTGAGGTGGCCCTGAAACGGGTGGCCCAGTGAGAAAGGGATCTGCTCTTGGGGAGGCGGTGGAGGAGGACTGGGGGGAGACTAGGTTTCGGTCCTGCCACTGGCTCTCCGGAGTCCAGTGGTACCCACATTCTCAAAAGAGCAGTTTCCTCCCTTCCTGGGCCCGAGAGGGTCAGGTTGGCAGTGTGTGACGCCCCCGGGCCTTGCTACTCCTTTCCTCCCCTCTCTCCCTCACCAGGGGGCAGCAGTGTGGGCACCGAGGAGGCCACCAGGCCTTCTCACCCACACTCTGCCCCACCCTGGAATACTCAGTTAACACTCCGGGCCACCTCCGGGCCTCCCAGGTCGGGTCTGAGTATTCCACTTTCCTGCCTCTCCAGCAGGGGGCAGCAGAGTGGACAGCAAATATGCGTTTCCCTCAGTGAGCCTTCTCGCACAGACACTGTGCAAGGTCAGGGAGGACGAGGAGCAGGTCTTGCTAGTTGTGCCCTATTGGCCCAACCGGACCTGGTTCACACACTCCTCGCGACAGCCCCTCCCTGGCCGATCCCCCTGAGGAAGGACCTGCTTTCTCAGGGGTGGGGCAGTCTATGGCACCCGCGTCCAGACCTCTGGAAACTCCATGTCTGTCTGGTCCCTGGACGGGACGCGGAGGTTCTAGGTGGCCTGCCACAAGCAGTGGTCGACACCATCACTTCTGCTAGAGCCCCCTCTACGAGGCGCCTCTATGCTCTGAAGTGGAACCTGTTCGTTGAGTGGTGTTCTTCCCACCGGGAAGACCCCCGAAGGTGTTCGATTAATGTCGTGCTTTCTTTCCTGCAAGATGGGCTGGAGCGAAGGCTGTCTCCCTCCACCCTCAAAGTGTACATTGCGGCAATAGCGGCGCATCACGTTGCAGTGGAAGGCACGTCCTCAGGGAAGCACGACTTAATCGTCAGGTTCCTCAGAGGTGCGAGGAGACTGAATCCTCCTCGTCCAACCTCGGTACACTCTTGGGACTTAGCCTTGGTGCTCAGAGCACTCCAGGGTCCTCCCTTTGAGCCATTACAGTCTGTAGAGCTAAACATCCTGTCCATGAAGACAGTGCTCCTGACTGCATTGGCCTCAATCAAGAGGGTAGGGGACCTGCATGCACTTTCGGTCAACGAATCGTGCCTAGAAGTTGGGCCGGCCAACTCTCACGTTGTCCTGAGACCCTGGCCTGGATACGTGCCCAAGGTTCCCACCACTCCATTTCGGGACCAGGTGGTGAACCTGCAAGCGCTGCCTTCAGAGGAGGCAGACCCAGCCCTGGCTTTGTGTCCTCTCCGTGCTCTTCACGCTTACATCGACTGGGCTCAAAGCTTTAAAACCTCAGAGCAGCTCTTCGTCTGTTACGGAGGCCAGCAGAAGGGAAAGGCTGTCTCCAAGCAGAGGTTAGCCCACTGGATAGTGGATGCTATCGTCTTGGCTTACCAGTCCCAAGATGTGCCTTGCCCGTTCGGGTTGTGAGCGCACTCCACAAGGAGTGTAGTTTCCTCCTGGGTGCTGGCTCAAGGCGCCTCGCTGACAGACATATGTAGAGCTGCGGGCTGGGCGACACCTAACACGTTCGCTAGATTCTATAGCCTCCTTGTAGAGCTGGTATCTTCCCACATCCTCGCCCCTAGTGGCCAGTAGTGCTAAGTACCTGTTCTAGTGTCGGCTTACAACGCCACTCCCACCCTCTGGGCAGGATACGTGCGTCTATTCTCTCCAGTTGTGTTCCCCCGGAAACGGCTAACCCTGTGAGATCCTCCATCACCCCTTCGGTGTCAGACGTTGCAGCCGTCTGATGCCAGGCCTGCACCCGTATGCTTGTGGAACATGTGTGTAGGCTGGGGTTCCATATGTAGCGGTTCCCTAACGGCAACCCCATATGTGTATTCTTCCACGGTACCAGCTACTCTACTCGGCTAGCCCATGTCTTTCCCTTGACAGAGCTCGCTCTGTCGTCTCTGGGACCAGGTTGGATCCAGCCCAGAGACTTCCATATGTAGCACTACCCTGATAGGTTAGTCCTTATGTGTAATCTGCCACCTCTCCTTCCACTGAGGGATGTGGCTCCGCAGCGTACCACCTCCCCAGGACGGGCACACTTTCCCAGCGTTATCCAATAGTCATACTAAGTGTGTCTTGCAGGAACAGCAGTGACTGACCTTCCCTGAGTGGTCTTAGGAGTGGTCCAGTGAGCTCAGGCAGGGCACTGGAAGGGCCAGCATCTCTGGCGTGTTGGTAGGGATCCCAATTCGTCGGTCAGTTCCGACATACATCGAACGTGACCGACTGAAAGGGAACGTCTCAGTTACGTATGTAACCCTCATTCCCTGAAGGAGGGAACGGAGACGTATGTCCCATCGCCAGGTGCTGTGCTTCAGCTGAAGGCCGAGTCACTTGTCTCGGCTCCTCAGTTGAAAAGCGATATGCGGTACTTCCACTTCCGTGTTTATACCTGTGCTGCGGAGCGGTGCGTTGAATGCGTGAACCGCATGCCAATGTCCATTGGCTCGTTTTTAATCACTCGAAGTAGATTGGTCTCTGAAAACAGATCCCAATTTGTCGGTCAGTTCCGACGTATGTCTCCGTTCCCTCCTTCAGGGAACGAGGGTTACATACGTAACCGAGACGTTCTCTAATATAGCAGACTTTACCAATTTAGTATACCAAAAGTACAATTGCAGGGTATTTTTAGTACATAAATATATAAATGTATTTGCAGTATACTTAGAATTAAATTAATTTTAGTATATTTATTTTTCACTTGTGGACTTTGATGGTAATATGTTTTTATTTGTATAGACAAAACAGCTCAGAAATTCTACAGAATACCATATTCTGTGTTCCATAGAATAAAGAAAATGACAGATTTTTAATTTTAGAAGAAAATATTTCTTTAAAGGAAATGATGGTTCTAAGTGGCGGAAACGGCACAGGAACAGGGATTCCCCAGCGACATGCTTCAGAGGAGAGCTGTGAGATGAGTCTCACTCACACTAGCCTTCCAGAAAGCTCTCCCTGCACTGCCTGAAGTGTCTCTTTACAGCATATCAGTGGAAAGAAACCATGCATGTGTGTGTCTGTGAACATAGGTGTGAGACACACAGCAGTAAAAAAAAAAACAGGAAGATAAGCATTATCAATAAAACAATTAATAGGGCAAAGAGGAAACAACAGTTTGAGTAGAAATGAGAGGGAGAGGAAGGAAATTTCTGTACAGTGATAAAATAAAATTTCATACACTCAACTCCCTCTTCCTCCTTGTCTGTTTTTTTCTGCATTATTAATGCATTCCATGTCCCTGTGCGGGCACTGCAGTAATTATGCTCGTGAATCCTTAAGAATGAACAAATTTCCCTATCTCTGTCTCCATCTCACCAAGTGACTCATATAGTCCAACCGCAGCATGTGTCTGACTGCCATGGATTGTAATGTGTTATTTAAAACCTCCATTCATCAGCCAACATTCTTCTGTTGGGGGGGACATAATTAACTTGTTATTTCAGTTCAGTAAGGCTTAAATTGTCAAATATACTATTGGTATTTGCAGTAGATCTTAACAAGCACCTCATTACCTGTCACCAGTGTTGGGGAAAGTTACTTTTCAAAGTAATGCATTACAATATTGTGTTACTCCTAAAAAAGTAACTAATTGTGTTACTTAGTTACTTTTTATGGAAAGTAATCTGTTACATTACTTTTGTGTTATTTTTTCTCACCTGTGCTGGGCTTGCTTGCTTTGCTTGCTTGTTTGCAATGGTCAGCAACAAAGACTTTCGTTAATATAGTGAGATTAAATACATAAAGTATATTTGTGTAATTTAATATATTTAATTTTTGCAGGTTTGCGTAATATTCTGAGATTGCATTTCACTTTTTACTAATTTTGAGTAATACTGAATCTGTTTTTTTGCAAGTGAGATGAGTTGACGCTGACAACGCCTCTGCACTTTCTCACGATATTCTCTCAACAAGGGGACAGGAGAGCTATCAGTCAATTAATGAAAAAAAGTAACTTGCGTTACTTATTTGAAAAAGTAACAGATATTTCGCTGTAAATTTAAAAGCAATGCATTACTTTACTAGCTACTTGAAAAAGTAATCTGATTATGTAACTCAAGTTACTTGTAATGCGTTACCCCAACACTGCCTGTCACACCAAAAGCAATGACTTAAGAATGTTACAATAATAAAAAAAGTATCTTTTTTTTTTTTAAATGTGACTTGTTTTTGACCCTGCAAAAGTCACCTCCGCTATACAAGGGTGTTATGTGTGGTTGGTAAGATGTTGCTATGTGATTCTAGTTCTCCTTCAGTGTAAATATATATTAGTTTGTTTGGTTGGTCGTTTTTACCAATTCTATTTTAAACTTTAAAGTAATACTCAAAAATCCACAGAATTTATCTCTGTAGCACAAATAATGTGGGATGCAGTGCTGGTGTCATTAATAAAAGCTAAATTAAAGCATTGTTATTAATTATAATAAAACTATAATTGGAAAAACAAATAATTTTTGTTTAAGATACAGAATATACTATAAAGGTTTCAAATTTTATAACACTTGCATTAGACATGAAATTGTGTATGTGCAAATGAAAACTAAGAAAAGCTACTGAAGGACAAACTGAAAAAAAACAGAAATAAAATGAAATTCTAAATTACAATATCCCTTGTGAGATGAGAGCATTCTGGCAGACTGTTTGACAAATATGAATGTGTAAGACACATATTGAGAACATGTAAAGAGCCAGATGAGATTTAAATTTCAATTTCCGATAGTGCCTTCTGTCTTCTGTTCTGATTCATTCACGAATGTAGACGAACTTTTATAAAGCAGGATTGTTGATCAAGTCAGTCCATTTATTATGCATATTAGACATTATCATTCTAACTCTCTCTTTAATATATTTAGATCTTCAGAGACCAGATCTGTGGAGAGTAAATCAAGCTGTCACTGTCTTGATTCCTTAAAGCTAACATCTGCAGTACGTCTGTTCCTGGCATCCCAGGAAGTGTCAGGAAACGCCACATGGTTGGTGGCAAATTGGATGGGTTGAGCATATGGATGACAGGTAGCCAGACACCACCACTATTTTCTTATTAAAAGACTGCAAATTTGTCTTATTAAATGCTACAGTATAAACCCACAGAAGTGAGATTTTTAAATATATCTTATGTTCACAGTGGGGGAAAACATATAGATAATTACTGTCAGTCTGTGCATTACAGTTTAAAAAAAAAAAAAAGCTAACACACAGTTCTTGAAATGATGTCTCCATTCCTCAAAGCTACACACAAAACACAACATGCAAAACTTCAAACATGTCATACATGGAACTGAACTGAATCAATACTGAACTGACTTGAGCTGAAAAATTACACTTTTGACTTGTAAGAGCAGAATTTGAATTTGTTACTATTGTGAAGCTGATTTGAAACAATCTGTGTAAAGTGTTTTAGAAATAAAAGTGTGTGGGTGTGTGTGTGTGTGTGTGTGTGTGTGTGTGTGTGTGTGTGTGTGTGTGTGTGTGTGTGTGTGTGTGTGTGTGTGTGTGTGTGTGTGTGTGTGTGTGTGCAGTGTGTGTGTATATACACTCACCTAAAGGATTATTAGGAACACCATACTAATACTGTTTGACCCCCTTTCGCCTTCAGAACTGCCTTAATTCTACGTGGCATTGATTCAACAAGGTGCTGAAAGCATTCTTTAGAAATGTTGGCCCATATTGATAGGATAGCATCTTGCAGTTGATGGAGATTTGTGGGATGCACATCCAGGGCACAAAGCTCCCGTTCCACAACATCCTAAAGATGCTCTATTGGGTTGAGATCTGGTGACTGTGGGGGCCATTTTAGTATAGTGAACTCATTGTCATGTTCAAGAAACCAATTTGAAATGATTCGAGCTTTGTGACATGGTGCATTATCCTGCTGGAAGTAGACATCAGAGAATGGGTACATGGTGGTCATAAAGGGATGGACATGGTCAGAAACAATGCTCAGGTAGGCCGTGGCATTCAAACAATGCCCAATTGGCACTAAGAGGCCTAAAGTGTGCCAAGAAAACATCCCCCACACCATTACACCACCACCACCAGCCTGCACAGTGGTAACAAGGCATGATGGATCCATGTTCTCATTCTGTTTACGCCGAATTCTGACTCTGCCATCTGAATGTCTCAACAGAAATCGAGACTCACCAGACCAGGCAACATTTTTCCAGTCTTCAACTGTCCAATTTTGGTGAGCTCGTGCAAATTGTAGCCTCTTTTTCCTATTTGTAGTGGAGATGAGTGGTACCCGGTGGGGTCTTCTGCTGTTGTAGCCCAGCCGCCTCAAGGTTGTGCGTGTTGTGGCTTCACAAATGCTTTGCTGCATACCTCGGTTGTAACGAGTGGTTATTTCAGTCAAAGTTGCTCTTCTATCAGCTTGAATCAGTCGGCCCATTCTCCTCTGACCTCTAGCATCAACAAGGCAACTTTGTAAACCCTAGAAATGGTTGTGCGTGAAAATCCCAGTAACTGAGCAGATTATGAAATACTCAGACCGGCCCGTCTGGCACCAACAACCATGCCACGCTCAAAATTGCTTAAATCACCTTTCTTTCCCATTCTGACATTCAGTTTGGAGTTCAGGAGATTGTCTTGACCAGGACCACACCCCTAAATGCATTGAAGCAACTGCCATGTGATTGGTTGATTAGATAATTGCATTAATGAGAAATTGAACAGGTGTTCCTAATAATCCTTTAGGTGAGAGTGTGTGTGTATATATATATATATATATATATATATATATACACACACACATACTGTATAAATATAAACATACATACATGTAAATATACATATACATAATTATATATTACGCAGTAGTATATAACAGTATATATTTACGATAAACAGAAATGCAAATGGATAAAAATAATTTATTTATTTCTCAAAAGAGATTTCTAGTGAGCAAATTATGTATGAGTGTTTTCACACATGATCATTGGGTGTAGGTAATCAGTAAATGAGTGTGGCATTTAAATGGCAGTGTTTCCCAAATGAAACAAAAGAGCTGTTAGTTTTAAATGATGTGTGTAATGTAGAGAACTGTGTTTAGAGTTTTGCAAAAAGTTAGTTTTACAAATGTAATACTTGCAGTTTTGCAGACTTGGTCTAAAGATTAGGTAAGTATGAGTATATGAGGTATATGAGTGGTTTCACTACCACTTAAATTGCTTAGGCACTTTTCATGTCTAAGCAATTAAAAAAAAAAAAAAAACCTTTAATGCTAGGGATTTTTCTGTGACTCTTTCTGCAAGTTACATTGTTATGCCAGTAGTAGTAGTAGGTGGCAGCAAGATACTGTCTATTTAAGTGAGTCAGAGAATCATTTATTTAACCGATTCATTCAAAACACTAATTCATTCAGGAAGGAAACTGTGTGTGTCTGGTTGCGTCTGGCTGCATTCAAAATGGCATACTCTCTTGAGTAGGAACTTATTTTGAATAAGTGCTTACTTTGTGAACGCTACAAAAGTATGGTCTATATAGTATGAATGTGTGTAGTATGAATGTAATCCGGACACACTTGTTGTCATTATCATGTGACATGCTAGCATCAGTTGTGTCGCTTCACTGCCATTTGCAGGCCTCTCTCGTGGCCTCATGGGATAGTAAAGTATCTATCATATGCACACTTCAGAATCTTGTTAAAAATAATAGGTCATCCGGGTACTTTTTGCCTACTCTTTTTTGAGTACTGTGAATTCGGACATACTTCTTTTGTCACATACTGTTTTTCACCCATGTGGAAGTATACAATTTTGGATGCAGCCCTTGTCTTTTTTGTTTATTAATTCAACTGATTAACTCAATTATGCTGATTAATTTGGCAACAATACTGTCTCTATGAATGAGTCATTGAATCATTAATTTAACCAATTTTTCAAAAATCCTGATTCATTTAGAAACATGTAACATAATTTATGGATTATTTATGGATAATGAAGTAAACTTAAGTTGCTTCAGTCTATTAAGTATTCATCTTGAAATATAACTAACATAACAATATAACATTTATTCTTACATTTAAATGACAAAAATAACAAGATGGCAAAATGACAAAAAAAAAGATGACAAAATGACAAAAAAAGACATATACCACGACCTGAAGGTAGACAGGTTTAGAATTACTAAAAGGCTTTTAACTTTTCGTTTTTGTTTTGTTTTGTTTTGTTTTTATATATATAATTTAGAAGCCTTAGAAATTTGTGTATCAAATATGATACAGTTGGCTTTACAGGGTTAAGTGAACTATACTGCGGGCTTATGCATGGCTGAATGACAGTCATAGTGTGATAAACATAATATACATGCAAATGAATACTCATGCACATTTATGACTCGCTACATCACGACATATAATCTGATTATCAAGAAATGTTGCTGGAAGAAAACAAACAAACATGAATAAACAATGTTAAAATAGGAGACGGGAATCAGTACCTGTATGGATACATCACTGTAGGAGCCTCCAATCACTCCGGAGATTGCGAGCGGAACATCGTCATGGATGGCGTAGGATCCATCCGGGCATGTGTACTCACTATCGTCCACTTTCGTAAGCGAAGCGCGCACAAATTCAAGCGACTGCTCCAGTGCGTACGTGTCCTTAGAGCAAGTGTCCAGAATGTGGGCACCTAATGTTACCCCGGGCAAAAGCTGATCATCTTGATTGATCTCGTCCAGGGCTAGCAGCATTGCCTCCAGTCTCTGAATCCCTCTCTGTGCATTGATACGGCCACAGTCCTGAGCCCCCTCCCCCTTTTGATGAACAGGAAACAGACCTCCAATCACCAGATCCCCCTCAATTATAATCTCCTTCTTGGAGATGTCAGTGTTGTAACCTGGAATCGCCAAAGCCTGGGGTGTCCTGGCCAACAGAAGCAGCAGTAGAGTGAGATGAAGCGGCCAGGAGGGACCGTGACCTCTGAAATTAGTTGACTTCTGAGCCATGGTGAGAAAAGATCTGGGTGCTTTGCAGGTCAATCCCTGTTTAGCAGTCTATGGTCCTCTTATGTGTTGGAAAGGGATAGTGCTCAAGCTGTGCTAAGGGAAGACTTCAGACACTTCAGTGTGCATGTAAGCAGGCGTAGGCAAACTCAAGCATCATCGCCATCTCCCGCTTGATCAGAATCTGTGGTGGATCAAACACAGAGAGAGAGAGAGAGAGAGAGAGAGAGAGAGAGAGAGAGAGAGAGAGAGAGAGAGAGAGAGAGAGAGAGAGAGAGCATTAGATTGCACTGTAATAGTGCTGTGATTTACCATTGCCCTTGGGTTTGTTTTTAACAAGAACAGTTTTCTTAGGGTGAAGAATAAGCGTGGGGGCATGTACATCCCACAATAAAAATCTAATTTATCCCATGCACTTTTTCATCTGTCATGTTTTTCTACTTAAAGGGATAGTCCACCCAAAAATGAGAATTCTGTCATAATTTTCTCACCCTCAAGTCATTCCAAACTCAAATGACTTTCTTTTGCTACTGCAAAACGAGTCAATGGGAACCAAAACGGTTTGGTTACCAACATTCTTCAAAATATCTTATTCTATGTTCCACAGAAGAAAAAACACAGAACAGAATTCTCATTTTGTGGGTGGACTATCTCTTTAATTCAATTGAGCAATGGTAATACAATTCTTGAATATTTTGTCACAATCCAAGAAGTGGTTTACATAATCCATTAGTGTTGGAGCCATATAAATAATTTCCATCTGCGTTAAGGAAGCATTGCTGAATCTGGACGGAGGATTTCTCATCGAGCATTGCGTGGGACTGGATGGGGTGAGTAAATGTTGAAATTAAGTGTTATTTTATGTGTTTTTATGCAAGATGAAAAAAGCATACACTTATTCATATTTAATGTTCTGCTGTGTTGGGATTTTGCAGCTTTTCTATCATATATGGTGGGGTTTTGGGGTTGTCATTGAAGCAAAGAGTGAAGCTTGTCATAATATTTTGCTTTTCTCAAAAAGAAATTTGCTGTACAAATGCTCAATGGTCGGTTTCCTTATTCTTACTCTTATTCACCATATATTACATGTGATTAAAAAACATTAATTTTAACATGCTAGTAGGCACTATTGCTACAGTGGCTAGAGATTTAATTGAGCTACTAAGACATGTCTTGTTTTATTGCCATTTACTGAATTCAGTTACAATTAAAAGGCATTTGAGTAATGCTTACAATTAACCCTCTTGTCATTTATAAATGACGCAAAGGAAATTTATAATAACAATAATAATATTCAACCAAAAAAAAAAACATTTAGTAATACCATATGGCATCCCCTTCAGCCAGTAAAATTAAAATCAGTAACACTTTATTTTACACCGTCCTTGTTACACGTTACACATGCTTACTATAAAAACAGTAAATTATGCATAATTACTATTAGTGTAACTAATACTCAACCAAACCCTAATCCTACCCTAACCCTATAGTAATTACATGTTGTTAATTAATATTACTCAGTACTTAAATATATAATTACATTGTAACAATGACACCTTAAAATAAAGTGTAACCTTAAAATCTATATGCCATGTGCTTGACATTTTTGGCAACAAGGAAATGAAGGACACATTAGCACATGTTAGGTCACATGCTGCAAAGGCACCACAGTGAATTCGTTTTAGACTAGGAAATACATATAAATTCATACAAATTGTGCACCCAAATGTGTGTTCTAAAGTTTCTGGTAATTTTTTAATGCACATTTTGCAAAATCAATAACTCAAAGACCAAAAAAATCTGTGTGTCATGCATAGATGACATTCCTTATAGGGGATATATATTTTCAGTGTAGCTGGCACTTTTGTTCAGTACTGGTAGGCAGTATAATAGCCTTTTCGCCTTTGTTTTAGGTTGATGTTTGTACGTTTTATAGAAGACAGAGAGGAAAAGCTAGCCTGACAAGCCAGACCCACATCAAGATGTTGGGTCTGAGAACTCACCATTGGCAGGGCTCAATCCGAGGGGTGGGATAAACGGTTGTCTTTCAAATTCTCTCTGCACGCAATAGGATAGCACTACAACCAACCAGAGCGCTATCAGTGGTGAGACAACAATCACAAGCGGGTCCCATTTTTTTCCCCCCACCAGAGGATCTAGTTGATAGATTAAACTTTTGCTGTATCCGGTTGGCAAAACTCTGAGCACATCTTCCTTTTTTAAGAATGACTTCAGTGCCGTTCTTTGTTAGCAGGAAAGTAGCATGAAATTCATGAAATTCTGTCATTATGTTAAGCCCGCCCACCGACTCTATACACGATGTGATTGGCCTGACTAGAGTTTGATTTTTCCAGCTCGCAAGCCAACGGAGAGTTGCTAGATGACCCTGGCTGCAAATTACATTTGCTGCCGCTAGGGTGCTGTACCTTTTCCAGAAAGTATTCATGATGATAGTGACGGCAGTGCATCAGAAAGTGAAGTAGTAAGAAAGGAAGAAGTTGAAGACCAAGGAGGATAGAAGCAGTGAGGGTGATGGCAGAGATGAAGAATGAAGGAAGTCAGGCATTTGAGTACATTATCCTATGCCAGTTTGGAAAATGTGATCAATACAACCAGAGGTCAGGAAAGATGCCACTGCCTATTGGCCTCACTACACTAGCGAGTAGGGATACTCCAAAAATTATGACCAAACAAGTCAAAATCGTGTTAGTGTAGGGACACTGAAATAAGAGTTTAAAAACAATTTACAAAAATAATTTACCCTAATAGGTTAGTTATAAATGATGGCACTCTAAAAAAAAGGTCAAAGGTCAGATTCAGAAAAAAATATTTGGTCTTAAATATATGTAAAATATAATGTAATTAATTTTTTCTAGCTGTGATTTCATAATTAGTCCCATAGAGGTTAAGTAACTGCAAATCATGTCATGTTGAATTGTTTATAAAGCAGAAAGTTATCATCAAAAACATTTCCATAACATCAAGATCAATGATGGGGAATTAGAAGATAGCAAGTATAACAATCAGAAATACCACTGTTTTATTGCATTGTTAAATTTAATTATTTGAAATACTTTATATCATTAGATATAAGACTCCAGGACATTTATATCACATAATATATCACCCATAAAAAAATCTAAACAGTTAATTTTAAACAATTCCAGGAGCCGTTACACTTAAAAATGGACTAAAACTGAGGAGAAATTGGACCATCAACATTTGTTTTATTCTTTGCTTATTAGTAGTCATGAGCCGCACAGAGATCCCCAAATAAGGGACAAGTGTAATTTGTTGTGCAGTTGAAATATCCTCATTTGGCTTCACTGATTTTCTCTGTACCTCTCGGAAATGAATTTCTCTGAATTTCTCTGTTATTCCATCAGGCGGCTGGATTCATTAGCTCACAGTGCTAGGTATGGCTTCCCTAAGGCCCCTTTCCCTTAGGCTAGTCCATTGAGCTTTGTTCACTTGTGTGTTGTTGTGGGTAACTGTTTGTATGTATGTGTGTGTGGTCCTGGTAAACCCCACATTATGGGGACGAAATGTCCCCACAAGGATTGCAATATCCGAAATCCATGTCCTTGTGGGGACATCTTTTGGTCCCCATAACGAAAACAGCTTATAAATCATACTAAATTATGTTTTTTTGAAAATGTAAAAATGCAGAATGTTTTCTGTGAGGTGTGTTTAGGGGATAGAATATAAGTTTGTACAGAATAAAAATCATTATGTCTATGGAATGTCCCCATAAAACAGGAAAACTGTGTGTGTGAGCATGTGTGTGTCAGGCTTTATGCTCAGGGGACAGTGTGACCACTGTAGTGTAAAGCTAGCTCGCCTGAACTCATGTAAAGGATCACTATCAGACAGCTTGTAAGCCAACAGCTGCTTCTCACACACACACGTTTTATGGGGACATTCAACGGACATAATGATTTTTATTCTGTACAAACTATCCATTCTTAACCCTACCCCTAAACCTACCCATTACAAAAAAAACTGTATTTTTACATTTTCAAAAAACATCAGTCTGATTTATAAGCTGTATTCCTCATGGGAACAACACAATGACAAGGGTTTTGGAAAATTACCATCTTTGTGTGGACATTTTGTCCTCATATATAGGGTTTACCAGGACCACACACACAAACACAAGGATCCGCAAACTAATTTGTACATATGCTTGCGTATATTTGCACTAAATAAGATAGTGACCTTAAACAATGCAGTTACAGCATGCACATAAAAAGATGCCATAGAGTAAGCAAACTGACCAAACAGGCCTATTTTTGTTTCTCTCCCGCTCCTGTTTTTTACCTCTCTCTTATACACAGGCATCAATGGGGAGCACACATGCTAATTTAACACATGCTAAGAGGTGTCGAGTTTAGCTTTCAGATGCCGTCAACGATATAATTATGAGGTTTGCAGTCTCGACTCCTGGAGTGTGTGTGAAGAGGGTATGTGCAGAGAGACTGCATGCTAGGGTGGTTATTTACTTTTACATTACAATAACTTTTCAACTAGAATTTCAATGAGTGAAATAAGAAATAAACTATACTGATTTAACCCTCATGTTCGGTTAATATAAAAGCATACATAACACTGAAGTATGCAGTTGATACTTCAAGGGGAGAATTCACTAAGAATTAATTGCACCTGCTGATAGCATCATTTGCACGTGCTGTCTGAATTGTTTCGGCATTTGATTCACTAAAAGAATTATGCAAATCAGGTAACTAACATGTTTAAGAAATTGTGCTGAATGCCATTTGAACAGCACAATTCCCCAGTTTGAAGGCCAGTTTGGAGTGAGAAGTTGTGGAGGATGCTGAATCGGCGGTTTAAAATGTCAAAAGTGTGTTCTATATATGTGCATATATGTTCGGATATAACACATCATTCAGTCATTAGATGAATTACTGCTGCCATAATGAATAGAAAATATACTGAAAATTAACTTTCTAAAAAGTCTTTGGCTACTTTGAGAAACAAAAGAGGTTACACACACACACACACACACACACACACACACACACACACACACACACACACACACACACGCCTCCCCCTTTTTTCAAAATTTGAAACTGGTTTGTCTTAGTGAAACACCATGTTGGAAAAATAAAGACTATAAATAACCTGAGGGGGAAAATACATTGTAAATTACACTATTTCTTTTCAACAGGACATGTGTTATAAACAACGACTGAAAAATCAAGAATGAAGAGCCAAACAACAGTCCAGATATGACCAGCAGGAGAGACTGTGCTTTGGAATTGGAGTGTGTGTGTGTGTATGTGTATATCCATATCTCAACAATATATGTGTTCATCTCAGTGAGACACACACCTACTCATTAGGGTCTTCTCCCTACCCTTTGTTTCCATGGAAACTTGCCAGACAAGAGTGAAAGGAAGGGGAAGTGAGAGAGAGAGAAAGAGAGAGAGAGAGAGAGAGAGAGAGAGAGAGAGAGAGAGAGAGAGAGAGAGAGAGAGAGAGAGAGAGAGAGAGAAAGCGAGAGAAAGCGAGAGAGCGAGAGAAGTGAGGCTGAAAGGACCAATCTAGTCGGCTAGGATGGGAGTGCAGTTCCTATGGGAATTCTTGTAAAGCTGGTGTAAATTGGCTATATCTTTTTACGACATACATTCCCTGAACCGCATCTCTTAAGGATTAATACTCGCATCCCTTCGGAAACATAAAGATAATTTGAGACCGCTGTTCTTCACAACAGAATTTATGTATTGGATGATAAGCTTAAGTAATATCTGACACTATATAGGTAGAGAGAAGTATTGTGAAAGTGAGATGAGGTTCTATTGAAGTCAATCTAGGATTGGTGTGCAGTATAATGTTAAAGTGCTGAAAATGCCCCATATTCGTGAACAGGAATCAGGTCTGGGGCAAATGGAAAAGCACAGTGGAAGAAAACAAGGGTGGAGTCAGTATGCAGTATGCTATTGTTGCTAGAAAGATGTTTGCAGTATCAAAGGTTCACCCAAAAAGGACATTTCTGTCATTATTTAGTCACTTGCATGTTGCTCCAAACTTGTATGGTTTTCTTTCTTCTACTGAACAAGATATATTGAAGAATGTTGGGGTCCAAACAGCACTGGACCCATTGACTTTCATTGTACGCACAAAAAAAGAAAAAGAAAACATGCAAGGTTTGGAACGACATGAAGTTTGTTTCTGCCACAGAATAAAACATTTTAAAAGATAATTGCGACTTTTTATCTCACAGTTGTGAGTTTACATCTCTCAATTCTGACTTTATAACACGCAATTGCGAGTTTATATCACAATTCGGAGAAAAATCAGAATTGAGAGTTATTGTGAGTTATAATTGCGAGATATAAAGTCAAAATTGCCAGAACTCACAATTGCGACTTTATGTCAAGAATTTATGACTTTATATCACGCAATTGTGACTTTATAACTTTAAGTCTGACACCCTGGTCTATCCTATGACAGCATACACACAACGCACATTATCTCAACTTATCATTTTGACATTGTCTAAACAGATAATGATAATACCAATAAAAATAATACTAGGTAAGTATTTCCTCAATATTTTCTCATTTGTTTATCAGTTATCAATCACAAATGTTCAGCTAAAACACTGAAGAAACTGGCTTTAAAATACAAAAAAATATAACCAAAACATTATTAATATATTGTTCATGGAATGTTTTTTGTAAAACAATTTTGTTGGACATTCATCTGAACGTTTCAGAGAACATTCAAAAGTAACATATTATTTGCAAAATGAAACAAGGCTTTTACCATTGCTTTCCACTAGGATGAGAGAACTATCTGACTTGACATTGGGCCCTATTTTAACGATCTGAGCACATGGTCTGAAACTCACGGCGCAGGAGCACTTAGGGTTCACTTTTGCTAGTTTAACGATGGAAAAAGTGGTCGGTGCGTCAGGCGCATGATCCAAAAAGGTTGTACCTAGTCTCTTAATTAGTCCAATAATAAACCAATTAGAGTCTCATCTCCCATTCCCTTTAAAAGCCAGTTGCGCTTGCACCATGGTGGATTCACTTTTTACATGGCAGAATTTGCGAGCGGAAAGACTGAACACTTCTCCAGAGAGGAATCCTTTTATTTTTAATATTTAAAAATGTTTGTGCTGCTGCCCGTCTCTGTGTGTGTAACAAGCAGATTGTACACGTGTTGTGAACCCGCCTATAGGTGCATATTACTAACGTGCCCTTTAAATAACACAAAAAATACTTCACTATTGGCTTTAGACCAGGTTTTTGTTGGTCAATGGCGCAGTTGCTTTCAATTGCCTCACACCTCGTTTTCAGACCAGAACAGATGGCCGTGAGTGCATTTGCTATTTAAACAACATGGCGCAGGACGTGAAAATGATAACTGCATCGGGCTGAAACTAGCAAAAAACACTTGCGTTGCACCTGCCATCATATTGCGTGTCAGAATTGATTTATCTTACTGTTATTGGAGCTTTCAAGGGAAAAAACAAAATACATGTTGAGAACTAAACAATCATTCTATTGAGAACTGACAGCAATGCAGAACTTACAGTAAACATCACATGCATTAGGTATTTGAGTAGTAATGTATTTACTGTATCATAAGACCTGGAATAGTGCACGAGCCAAATGGGCACTTCTATGATTTTTTAGGTGCTTTTTTGCCCTTTGGAGGCCCTGGAGTTAGTGAACATTATGGGGTGGTGTGAACTATCCCTTTAAGAAAGTAAATTGAATTGATTTTGATTTAAAATTTAGTTTAAGCTGTTTATCTCCACTGCATATTTACACTAGATATATGCCACTTTGCTGTAACCACCGTGTAACCCTGCTGAAGTGGAATGTATTCAATTTATGTAAATACATGTCAATTAAAGACCCATAAATTTGCCTGAATATCCAGTTCAATCATCCCCCTCTTTCTCTTCTCTCCACTCCTTCTCCACTATTGCTTGTATCTTCCGCTTCACCAGATGGCCTCTTCAATTTGATGGCACTGCTTTTGCCAGTCTTCAAGCCTGCTCCAGCCACGCAGTGTGAAGACGCAGGGGAACTGAGAGATGCTGGCAGAGCGCGGAGGGAGAGACAGAACGCAAATAAGAGAGAGGAAGGAATGAGCAACATTAAGGAGAAGGAGGAGGAGTTGCGCAAACTCTCACAAAGTGTTAATCCATTTCAGTATTTTCAATCTCATGCTGGCAAAAAGAGCAGTATGAATATGGTAATAGCACATCTAGGAGAGAGGTCATCTTTATGTAACCGCAGGGCAGATGGAGGAAAAGGTAAGAGAGGAATTCCATACAAGGGCTCTTCTGCACTGATTAGAGAGGAAAAATGTAAATGAATTTCAGGTCACATTTCAGATGACAAAAAAGGAAATTTCCAGGGAAACAGGGCATCTACGCTGCTGTTTGCGAGCACACGCTTATAAATCGATCCAAGAATCCCACGCTCCTATGCGATCAACCTGTTGCTTTATTTAAAGTAGCCCACATCACTCATCAGTTAAACTGCCATCACAGCCGTCGGATTCTGAACATTCAATTTTAAATTTCATTTTCCACAGTTAGCCACATTACACACTCGTAAGAAATGACAGCTTCTAGGTCCCGCTACATTTGGGCCAGTCCTGTGCCAAGTCCATTCTGGCAGTGATAAAGCTGAAAACAATAAACTGATGGAATTACAACTTCAATTTCTGCTAATCGCTGGATTGCAGTACATTTTTCGACAAGCTGACAAATGTCTTTTTAATTTGGAGCTCCAAACCACAAATCCAATTCGAACAACTGTGAGTGTGAGTGTGAGTGTGAGTAACGCCACAACCCAGCAGGCACGTTATTTGATAATCATCCAAAGAGTCGGTGGCTGCAGTCCAAATGAGGTTTTGAACACCTTACTCAGGGCCCTTTGAGCGGCCACATCATCAACCACCATTTGAAGGGGAACTGCAATCAAGTGTGTACAACAGCTTACTCCAAGGGGCCAAAATGACTGTTAGAGAAGACTAAATGCACTGAGCTCTTTCAGGAAATGAAACCAGGAAACAATCCAATGATTCTCTTTACAGATTACATGATTGCTAAATTAAATAATTAATTGTTTATCTTAATATAGATAAAATATAGATATAGATTTTATCTTTTATATTAATATATAAGTCTTAATATAGTCTAAATAGTCTTATCTTCCCTATTGTGACGTACACTCACCTAAAGGATTATTAGGAACACCATACTAATACTGTGTTTGACCCTCTTTCGCCTTCAGAACTGCCTTAATTCTACGTAGCATTGATTCAACAAGGTGCTGAAAGCATTCTTTAGAAATGTTGGCCCATATTGATAGGATAGCATCTTGCAGTTGATGGAGATTTGTGGGATGCACATCCAGGGCACGAAGCTCCCGTTCCACCACATCCCAAAGATGCTCATTCTCATTCTGTTTACGCCAAATTCTGACTCTACCATCTGAATGTCTCAACAGAAATCGAGACTCATCAGACCAGGCAATATTTTTCCAGTCTTCAACTGTCCAATTTTGTTGAGCTCGTGCAAATTGTAGCCTATTTTTCCTATTTGTAGTGGAGATGAGTGGTACCCGGTGGGGTCTTCCGCTGTTGTAGCCCATCCGCCTCAAGGTTGTGTGTGTTGTGGCTTCACAAATGCTTTGCTGCATACCTCGGTTGTAACGAGTGGTTATTTCAGTCAAAGTTGCTTTTCTATCAGCTTGAATCAGTCGGCCCATTCTCCTCTGACCTCTGGCATCAACAAGGCATTTTCGCCAACAGGACTGCCGCATACTGGATGTTTTTCCCTTTTCACACCATTCTTTGTAAACCCTAGAAATGGTTGTGCGTGAAAATCCCAGTAACTGAGCAGATTGTGAAATACTCAGACCGGCCTGTCTGGCACCAACAACCATGCCATGCTCAAAATTGCTTAAATCACCTTTCTTTCCCATTCTGACATTCAGTTTGGAGTTCAGGAGATTGTCTTGACCAGGACCACACCCCTAAATGCACTGAAGCAACTGCCATGTGATTGGTTGATTAGATAATTGCATTAATGAGAAATTGAACAGGTGTTCCTAATAATCCTTTAGGTGAGTGTATATCCGAGTGAAACGGCCCTACAAATGTAGGGCGGGACTTGATTTTTTCCATCAGAAATTCATTAGATTGATGTATTGTTGTGGTTTGCTATTGCTGTGATCTCATGTGAGTCCCATCTTCGTGCCAGTATACATGTCATCAGAAGTGAAGAAAAGAGAAGAAACGTTGCTGCAAGAGGGCAGGGAAGTTATTTTATCATTTACAATAAATACTGTAATATTCCATTAAAAAATAAGATTCATCAATTTTGATTTCATGGTGACTTTAAACAGTTCAGGTCCTCTACTCTGTTTGGCCAATACAAATATGGGAGTGGGATTCAAATTTGCATATTAAAGACTTGTTGTTGTTATATTTCTTTAAAAAAAAAAAAAAAAGACAAAATATTTAATATTTAAATTTACTCACATTCAACACAGAGAAGTTTTGTCTTAGGAAGCAACAAAAAAGTAAAAACAAAACGGCCTAACACTGTCCACCAGTAGATAATGGAATAATGCCCTCCTATTATATTCACAGCCTATTAAAGAGATAGTTCACCCCATTATACCCCATAATAGTCACCATTTACTCACCCTCATATTGCTCCAAATCGGTATGACTTTCTTTCTTCTGTTAAACACAGAAAATATTTTAAAGATCTTTGGTAATCAAACATTTGACAGTAGCCAGTGACCGACCGTCAACTGTCTGGTTATCAACATTCTTTAAAATATCTTCTTTTGTGTTCAACAGAAGAAAGAAACTCATACAGGTTTGGAAAATCTTGAGGGTGAGTAAGTGATGACAAAATTTACATTTTTGGGTGAACTATCCCTTTAAGTTCACAAAATGGCCTGAATGGGGCAAACTGGAATCAATTGTTGCTAACAACCAAGTCCTGAAATGTTAAGTTTCCGATGGCCCCTAGGTGGCTGGATGTAGAATAGCTCATAAACCTCGTCCTCTCATTGTAATAGAAAATTAGACATGAGACAAACTAAACAATCAAATTACACTTCAAATATATTTTTTTTCCAAAGATGTTTTCTGTAATTTTAGGTAGTTTGACATCATGACTGACAGCTTGACAGCTTCCCTGAGTGAAGTAGTCAATGAGGCACCAACAGACTTTTTGGGGGATTTTCGGGAGGAGATTGGAGCTTCAACATTCATTTCTACACTAAATTGTTTATTTCACACGAACATGATGAGTTGTTCTGCAGTGATCTGTCTGTACTAACCGATTCTGCGGGAGTGTGGAAGGGGCCTTGATACAGCGGCTCCACTTCATGCTCACTACTGCGCAGACTTGGGCTCCAAGATGTCAGCGCCATATTTGGGCTGGATCCCAAATAGCACCCTAAACCATAGACCGTAAAAAAATATGGACGACTCGTCTTCACTACCTTCCACTGAAGAAAAATGAAGCCGCCAACGTCCGAAAATGATTTGGAATAGAGTCTGCGTAGTAGTGATCTCGGGACCAGAGTCTGCGCAGTAGAGAGCAGGAAGTAGAGCCGCGATATCAAAAGCCCACCCACACTCGTGGATGCAGAACAATTCATTATGTCGGTGTCGGTGTTATGGAAATGTAGAAATTAAAGCTCCAATCGCCTCCCGAAAATCCCGAAAAAAGTCCTTTAGTGTCTCAGTGACTACTTCACTCAGAGAAGCTGTCAATCTCAGCTGTCAATCATGACTTCACACACCCAGTTTTTATAGCATCAAATAACTAACTAAAACCAAACTTATTTAAAAAACGAACACTTGAATTGAAATCAGCGTGATAAAAACAGCCTAAAATGACAGAAACCATCTTTGGGAAAAATTTATTGAACTGAAATTTGATTGTTTCGTTTGTCTCGCGTCCATTGAAAATACAGGGGGCGAGGGTTATGAGCTATACTGGGACCAACCACCTGGGGGCGATCAAGACGTTTTGGCTTCAGTTTTCAACATGAGTGTGGCAGGCTTGCCCTAAACGCTCAGTCTTTTTTTTTTTCACAGAAAAGCAAGCACATCTTTTATTGCAAACCTACGAAGTAACTGTTACAGTCTGGGCTAACAAAGAAAAACTTGAATATGCAAATAGCGAACAATATTTTCACTCCTTCACTGAACATGAAATAAACCATCACAGTTTTCCTCTGCACTCTGCACAGTCTGCACTTTCGTGACGTAATGCCGCTTTGACTGCCGGGTAATGTCCTCTGTGTAGCTCACAAACTTGCGGACTCAGCTGGGCTGGGTTCCACTCTACTTATAGACACGCCCTTGCAAACTTCCCTAAGCACTTCCCCTCAGGGGAATCCCTGCCGCCATTTTTAAGATTTTGACAGAGGGAGCGAGTCTGCTTCATGTGTACACTTCAGGCAGCTTCATATACCACAATGCAACATGATTGTGACGTCATAGCATATCACGTTTAATTTACCCCACCACAAACAACTCTATATTTTAATTATTTTTTTAAAACATTTAAAACAACCCAAACGCACCTATATAAATAGAGAATGCTGCATTAAACAATTTAAGCAGTGACGCACATCTGAGTGAACGAGACGGAGGGAAGATAGGCCCTGTCCCAAATGGCACACTTCATGTGCACTTTCGGTCTTGTGGACTTACAATGGCCGCTGTGTGCGCATGTCCGTAAAGTCCACAAGACCATAGGTGACCCATTTGTCATTTAAGCTTAAAGAAGGGTGCTCGTGAGTGCCCCCTTTGCGGCTGCTATGTGCCCTCGATGCGCACTTCAGCTGAGCCTGCAAGTTCACAAGCTACGCAGAGGACTTCTACCCAGCAGTCAAAGCAGCATTACGTCGTGGAAGTGCGGACTCAGAGGAAGACTGTGAGGGTTTATGGTGCCATTTGGGACAGGGCCTTAGTAAGTGAAGGGCATAATAAAAACGAACTGGAACACAGTACTGATGTGCGCATTGAGGGAGCATAACAGCCGCAAAAGGGGGCGCTCGCGAGCACCCTTCTGAAACCTAAAATGATGAATGGGACATCCTATGGTCTCGTGGACTTAACGGACACACACGCGTGGCAGCCATTATAAGTCTACAAGACCGAAAGTGCATAGAAGTCTAACATTTGGGATTCAGCCTTGGACATAGACACACAGGTATGGCAACAACTCATTTACCCAGTCCTTTAGTCGGACATTACTTTCAGTTATTTCAGAATCCACTAGTTCTAATGGTAAACACTCATTGTGAGTGTTTGATGATAATTTGAGAAAAAGATGGCTACTTTATTAATAGTAATAATAATAGCCAAATAAGTAGTATCAAATAGAAACACTAAACATACAGTATATTACTCTATTATTGTAGTAAATGTGTGTTAAGCTGTGTAAATTAAAAGGATTGTTCACCCAAAAATTAAAATGGTGCAATTTAAAAAAAAAACTTAAAAATACAAAATCTTTTACTCATCCTCATGTGGTTCTAAACCTGTATGATTTTCTCTCTGCTGCTGAACACAAAAGTTAAATTTAAATTTAAAAATTAAAAGTTTACATTTTAAAAATGTCCCCTTTCTAAATGTCAGTGGGGTTCAATGGTTCAAAATATCTTCTTTTGTGTCCTGCAGAAAAAAAAAGGAGCCTAAGAAACGACACAAGGATGTGTAAATAATGACAGAATTTTCACTTTTGGGTGAACTACACTAAACTTGATTCTGTCAGGACCACTATCGTCAAAGATGATTGACAATTAGCATACAGTTTGGATTAGCAGTATGGTTCTGTTCTAGGCAAGAACTCCTTGCGCACCCATGCAGAGCAGGGAAAGCAGCGATTTGTGTTTATTTAAAATAAGACAAATCTGATATTATTGTAATCTTATATCTGTTATTTAACAGTTGAGATGGTTCTTTAACGCTGATCTAACAGCAGAAGACACGAGCCGGGGTTTAAACCCCAGTGGAGCAGACGGGGTGTGTTCTAACACTGCGTTACATTGAGCCCCTATTAGAACTACGCTATTATATTCTATACTTTTATGAATTCTTTTGAGGAACCATGAGAAAAGGGTGAATAAAGACTGAGAGTCAATGTTCAGAAATGATTCATTATTATTATGTTTTGAACTGTCTTTTGAACTTATGCTGTATTTAGCGATGTGTTTATCGTCAAACTCAAAAATGTGTAAATTTTTAATTATTAAAAAAAATGCCATTATTTTATTTAAAAAAATTAATAATTGTATTTTATTGACAAAATATTTTATTTTTTGATTATATCAGATAACATTTTAAGCTGTCATTTGGTCATGTGACAATGTGCCCCTCACATGTTACAGTGTACCCCACCTATGGGGCATGTTGTCACATTTCACTTCCATTCTTTCGGGGTAAATCAAGAAAAAAGTATTCACTGTATTAATGAAACAAAACCACATAAGTGTACTACACATGTGTGAAATTAAGGTGGGAAAAAATAAATACTCTGAACCCCAAGTGGATTTACACAAACTGAGAAAGTCAAAAAGCGTTAGGTTGTGTCCCACTCTCCCCTATTGCAGATATCATTAATGTAAATATTTAATGTACAGAATAATTCGGGAATTTAGTCTGATTAAAGGGGAATCAGAATACCAAATCCTGACTGACGAGAGGAGGAGCTGGGGATGGAGGAGGGTAAATGAGCTCTGGAGAAACGCGATAGCTGCTGATAGTACTGAAGGTGCTTATATATATGTATGCTGTGATAGACGCCGTATTCCTATAGGTAGATGTGATCAGCTGACAGTCAGCTGATGCGAGCTTGACTAACATGACCTGCCAGAACTGACGCTACACTTGATCTTTGCTGTTGGATTGGGCTGTTTGAATGAGAAAATGTATTATAGGAAAACAGAACTGATTTTAAAATACTTGAAAAAATATACAGTGAAAAAGTACTATTTATACTATTATACTATTTAAAATACACAGTGAAAAAGGGCTAAACAGGGATGCAATGCAACTTGATCTGATTTATACCTGACAATATAACAATAATACAACATACTCATAACTGTTCCCCTTTAAAGCTTTAGAAGGTACATTAAGATTATAAGAGAATGATCCTACTGACCTTTTCACACTTATTATCAGATCCCGGTAAGAGACAAATAACATTTAAATGATATCCATCCAGTATAGCGTGAGGAAGACAGGAAACAGCTATTAAAATGCTGCCAATCAAATTCCCCACACGCTAAACTACTGTGAAATCAACTGCGGAGAAGATGAAGAGATTGCTCTGTTGCAAAAAGGTATTTTCACTCAAATGTTTAGCTTGTACATATATATGCTTCACCCTTCACCTCTCACTTTCTCTAATTACTGTCTGTAGTGTCTTTGACGAACACAAGGACTTAAGGAAAGCTTCTTCTCTGCATTCTATATGGTCTCTCCTCTCCCTCTCTAAACTTGTACATTATTCATGTCGCAGTCACTGGAGACCTGTGAGATGCTGCATACAGGGTTTCCTTTTGCCTTTAAACACTTTAATGCAACCCTAATACATCACATTATGTATTTATCTGACACATACTCTCGGGAGTGTGTGAGTGAACTCACATATGGTCCTTTCTCCCTCTTAGAAAAAGTACACAGCAAAGACCCACTGAAAACATGTGAAACATCACTGTGTGTCTACATTTAGTATTTGCATTTGTTTAGTTTACCTCCCTTTCTATTAGAAGTACACACAAATATACACACGCTCCCTAATGCACGGATGCACAAAAGACACACAGATCCTCCTGTCTCTGTGCACGAGTCTCTCCTGGGATCTGCATGGTCACAGAGATTCTCTGATAGTCCTTTACCAGATGCTTGACAAGAAACACACACCATCTGCTATCAAATGTGTCTGATGCATTCCAAAGGATCTTAGCATTTTCTCAGACAGCCATAGTGAAAATGAAGACTTTATTCATATAGAACTTTTATCCACAAAGAGTTCAGTTGATGTTCACAAAAAGCTGCTACATTATAGTGTAAATGCCATTGCACAGAGCAAATATCATCGATTCAACATTTAATCCATGTTGAATCAATGATCTTTGCTATCTGTGGTAAGTTAAACACCATAAGAACACACAATTAACCATACTGTGAAGGAGAAGTGGGTTATATTCATTATTCAGCTATCACTTTATCCATAAAGTTTAACATAATAAAACCAAACTTTATTATGCTATTAAGTGATAAGAGTGAATTAATCTACCTCATTTCATACAACAATCATTTAATCTGTTGTGGTAGATTAATAATACGATGTGTGATTATCTGGGACTAAGATGTGATAAGACAGATATCTGTTTAATGAAAACACTCGCTCAAATGTCATGCCCAATGTCCTCTTGAGAAATCAGGCCCAAGAAAGGCAATGCAAAATGTCCCTAAGCTTTACTTAAAAGTGATAGTTACCCAAAAATTCTGTCATCAATTATTCGCCCTCATGTTAAAGGCATCCGTATACTATCATAGAATGTTTATTACACATTTGAGTGATTCTGGGAACCTAAATTTGAGTTGCTGGGTTCAAAAGGACAAGGGCTAATTGGTTCTGAACATCCACACAGGGCCGTAACCACCATAGACATTGAGGGGGACATGTCCCCAACGAATAATTAGAAATGGCTAAATTGCAAAAATTAGCCCCCATTGCTGTTTGTTGCTAGGATGACAAAAGTAAAATGTTACATTTTTAGGTTGGTCTGCCTCAGCGCTCGTCACTGTCAGAATTTGTGAGATGGCCAATCAAATCAAAGAAGGCGGGACTTGCTGTTAGTGCGTTCTTATTTCTTTTTCTTTATTTCCTAAAATCCATTTTAATCCTTTAATAATTGAATTCCTTTAAATAAATCAATAAGACCAATACCCCCACCCCTTTTCTCATGCAAAAAACAAAACAAATCTCTCCCCACCCTCATGTCGTTTCAAAAACATTTCTAAAAATATCTTAATTCATGTTCCACAGAAGAAAGAAAGTCATAGAGGTTTGGAACAACATGGGAGGAAGAGGGAAACCATGCAAACTCCACACAGAAGAGTCTCCCAGCTCAACCAGGACTGGAACCGGGGACCTTTTTTGCTGTGCGGTAACAGCACTCACTCTAAGCCACTGTGACACCCCACTTTACACCTCCATTACTTTTTGTTGCTGTAACCTATCAATCACCCCCACAGCAGATTAATCTCACGAGAGGTTAATCTATTTCCCACCAAAGACGCGTGTCAGCATCTGTGACTTATCCCACAGCCATAAATTCTTCACCAAAACGCTCGTCGTCCAGTCTAAAAAGCCATTAGGTGAACTCTGTTATCAATTCTCATTTTTATTGTTGATCAATTTTCAATGTGGTTGTGTTACTTGCAGATAAGGAGACACTTTTACATGCCATGGTGGTGATAACGCAGCTTCGCTGTGCTCACAGAGGCATCGCCACTTTGCTGGATCAATGAGACCTGAAGAAATTACTTTTATTTATCTCTCTCTTTTACACGATTTCAGATTTCAACAGAACAGATGTAACAAATGAGAAAATAATGTAATAATTGACTTTTCACACTCTTTTGGGGGCAGAATACATAGGCTACAATCAAATAAGTGTCCCTAATTATAAATTAAATAAAAATACTATCAAACATGTATACATACAGACAGTTAAAATAATGTAGAACTGATAAGGATATATACAAATAAAAAAATTAAAATAAAAACATTTGCACACATTTGACTGATTCATAACTGTTTTTGATTCACTATAGAACCGAGTCAAAAGAGTCATACGTTCGGGAATCGGACCATCTCTACGCATTTCAGTCCGTATCTACAAAACGACGCACGTTCGAGAACCGCTAACCGAACCGAACGTAATGAAAATCATTCTGTTCTGGTGTTAAAAAAGGGAACCGGTTTAGTTCTCGCTTCCCAACCTTTCTGAGCAGACTTGCGTGCTGGCGCGAATCTTGACTCTCGCGCAAGTCTTCACAGCACGAGGATATAAGAGCATGTCCGGCACGAGCTTGAATTATTTAAAACTAACCAGCCTTACGGTTGCTTGTTCGCCTCTGTTTGGGTTTCTGTTATTTTTAAACCACATCTTTTGCTGCCCTGCTCGCCATAAGCCAAAGGCGTACAGTGGTTGTTAGCATGTATTTATTCCCATCTTGATTGCATTTAGTGCATGCATTTTTAACACAGTTCATAAAAATGGGCGAAAACATTAATCGACGATTAATGGCACTAACGTAGCCTAATTTTAGCAGACGTGGGCAAACCTGCACATTGTGACAGAAGGCTAGCATACATACGACCACCATGATTTTGATCGTTTCAGAGAGGCAACAATCAAAACCAAGGGCATGAATAAACACCATTATTACTGTGGTTCGAGAGCAAGGTGAAACTTGAATGGGTTAAAACACACACACACACACACACACACACCTGGAAACATAGACACTTTTCTAACAGTTACCACTCGCTCTTGAAAAACAACATCACAAATACACTGTAAAAAGTCCAAAGAAACAAAAAATGTTTTACAGTAAAACTGTTAATTGGTACCCATTAAGAGAACCGATAGACTATAGCATTAATGTATCCTAATAGACATGATATTTTACTCTAAAATATTATGACTTTTTTTTTAGAAGTAAAAAGTATGAATTAGTCAATACATAAGATAGCATTTGTATAGGCTACTATGTCAAGTAAATATGATACAATGTTTACAGTGTATGTTCACTATTTTATACTTTATTGTGTTATTTTTAAAAAATGTCTGTTAGAAATGTCCAAATATGCAGGACTTCATAATAAGACGAAGTTTCGGGGTGGTGTGAATAGTCGACGAGCTTTGAAATTCGTCACGTAAACAACAGCGTCGATAAACTTGTGCTGCGTTCGTCTGAGTCCAGCCACTGCCTTTTCACTGCACGAAACTGCTGAACAAACCGCAACACAGCTCATTTGATATGAAGTTAGAAGGGTTACACGCGTTCTCCATCCGCGGCGACAGAAACGCGTTTGCAGACACACCCCGGAGCGGGAGCGATGAGATGTTACCTGTGCGATTGTTTCTCTGATCTGTGCGCTTGCTTTTGTTGCCTTTTTGAAAACGTCTCAAACCGAGACACTTATGCACATGAAAAAAACACACAAAAAAAAAAAAAAAAACAAAACAAAACAATGCAACACATTTTAATTTCAAAGGACATTTCTTTTCAGTATTATTACTGGCATTTCTTGATTGTGTCAGGTGTCAAAATGTAGCCTAATGCACGTTTTTAACCGACTGTTAGTTTATTCCTGTCTGCATTTGTCATACTAACCGATTTCCAGAAATCACACAAGACATATTTATTTCAACAGATAAGATTCGGATGATAACAGTCTTACCTGACCTGTCCAGTTCACCTCTCATCGACAGATATCAGGCGGATCTACCTGAAGACATCCGGTTATAAGTCCGTGTATTTTCTTCGTATCCTTGGTGACAGTTTTAATATTACTCTAATGTTGCATTTAAAATATATGGCTGAATTCCAGCAGTGGAATCCAGGTTTTATTCAGCTGGTGAAGTTTGCGTGGAGCGCGCGCCTCGGAGACGCTGTGCGCGCGTGGAACTGTCCGTGGTTCTGAAAAGGCGTCGCGCGCGTCATTGGATTCCTTGAGAATTTTAGCCCCCTTCGACTGAATTACCTGAAAACGCCAAAGAATACTTCGCTACGCACAAAAACTTTGAAATACTAAATATTACAGAGTGTTAAAGTAATACACAGCTTAACCTTTTTATGCGCCTATAGACTCTAAGAGAGCGTGTGGTCATGCGCGCGTGCTCTGATGAGATTAGATTTGCACTGATTTGATGTCTAACCCTGAAAATATCGACTGGATTTCTTCAGCTGAAAAACAACATGAAGTGGGCATGTAGTCTATGCTAGATGCGTTTCCAATTTACTGACCACTGGACAGAGAAAATCTATAGCGGCATTTCTAACCGGTGACGGAAACGATCACTGACCGCGTATGAAAAACTACCAGGAGAACTGTGCTGACAGCAACTTCACTCAATCTGCTCGAACTGCTCCGCGAGACGCGGAATATGTAAATGCGCCAAAAGACGTCAGATGGTGTCGATTTTGTTTAATTGGCCAAGCACCAGTCCGTGACGGCGATATATTAAGGTCGGCTTGTCAGAATCACACATCATGGGATCAATGTCCCGTTTCAGGTCGATGGACAAGTTTCAACATGACACGAGTGGAAAGCGCGCGCGAGGGTACGAGCTCCCGCGAGGATGTCCTCAACCCGAACATACACTCACCTAAAGGATTATTAGGAACACCATACTAATACTGTGTTTGACCCTCTTTCGCCTTCAGAACTGCCTTAATTCTACGTGGCATTGATTCAACAAGGTGCTGAAAGCATTCTTTAGAAATGTTGGCCCATATTGATAGGATAGCATCTTGCAGTTGATGGAGATTTGTGGGATGCACATCCAGGGCATGAAGCTCCCGTTCCACCACATCCAAAAGATGCTCTATTGGGTTGAGATCTGGTGACTGTGGGGGCCATTTTAGTACAGTGAACTCATTGTCATGTTCAAGAAACCAATTTGAAATTATTCAAGCTTTGTGACATGGTGCATTATCCTGCTGGAAGTAGCCATCAGAGAATGGGTACATGGTGGTCATAAAGGGATGGGCATGGTCAGAAACAATGCTCAGGTAGGCCGTGGCATTTAAACAATGCCCAATTGGCACTAAGGGGCCTAAAGTGTGCCAAGAAAACATCCCCCACACCATTACACCACCACCACCAGCCTGCACAGTGGTAACAAGGCATGATGGATCCATGTTCTCATTCTGTTTACGCCAAATTCTGACTCTACCATCTGAATGTCTCAACAGAAATCGAGACTCATCAGACCAGGCAACATTTTTCCAGTCTTCAACTGTCCAATTTTGGTGAGCTCGTGCAAATTGTAGCCTCTTTTTCCTATTTGGAGATGAGTGGTACCCGGTGGGGTCTTCTGCTGTTGTAGCCCATCCGCCTCAAGGTTGTGCGTGTTGTGGCTTCACAAATGCTTTGCTGCATACCTCGGTTGTAACGAGTGGTTATTTCAGTCAAAGTTGCTCTTCTATCAGCTTGAATCAATCGGTCCATTCTCCTCTGACCTCTAGCATCAACAAGCCATTTTCGCCCACAGGACTGCCGCATACTGGATGTTTTTCCCTTTTCACACCATTCTTTGTAAAAAATTCTAGAAATGGTTGTGCGTGAAAATCCCAGTAACTGAGCAGATTGTGAAATACTCAGACTGGCCCGTCTGGCACCAACAACCATGCCATGCTCAAGTTGGAGTTCTGGAGATTGTCTTGACCAGGACCACACCCCTAAATGCATTGAAGCAACTGCCATGTGATTGGTTGATTAGATAATTGCATTAATGCGAAATTGAACAGGTGTTCCTAATAATCCTTTAGGTGAGTGTAGATTGTGTGTTGACCTCTTACCCATCGAGTCAATCACATCCCATCTTTGCCTAATGTTTTATAACCTGCGACAGTGCAATGCTTGTGAAATCCGTTGATTGTAGACTGCCACAAAAACTAGAAAATTATTATTATTTTAATTACTTACAGATGGCATATTCCTTGAAGAATCCCGAAACTCTGCACTGTAAGTGACAGAGTTGGTAAATAATAAATTGATATACAGAAGAACATATTGTGCGCGTCCCCCAGAGCATTTGAAGAGCTTTTTCATGTGTAAAAAGACAGTTCACCTACAAATGAAAATTCATGAAAAGTCATGATGTTGTTCCAGACTTTCATGCCATTTTTGTTCGTACAATGAAAGTGAATAGTGACTGAAAATGTCAGTTTACCTGACACTGTTCCAAACAGACAGTGATTCAGTACACTTTTGAATTTAAAACTAGCCAAAGTCAAATGTAGAAATATCACAACGGTAACAGTATAAGCACAAATATGATTCAGCCTCAGGTAATCACAGCTGGGTTATTATTCAGTACAGCAACACTGTGTGTTTCTGTTTATGACACAATATGGCCACTTATTGGGTTTCTTTTTGGTAAACCAATGAAAATAGATCAAAAAGAGCATAACTAATGCTCCTCATTTTCTGTGCTCCACTAAGCTTACAGCAATCCTGTGACCGTGTTCAGGAGATGCCATATTCGAAGCCTTTGGATACGGTACTTGTATTGATCTGTATTGTCAATGGCAAATCCCCCCATCTCATCCAATCAGAAGTAACTTGATGCATGACAAAAGAGAACATTTACACAGAAGGGATTAAAATAGTTAATAAGACCATATTCTCATCACTCGTGCACATGCCCCTTCAGCATCAGGAAGACTAGCATATGGCAACAGAAAAACAACTTTGTTTTTGGAAAGAAATTAATACTTTGATTTAGCAAGGACACATACATTTTGATCAAAAGTGACAGTAAAGACATTTATAGTGTTACAAAAGATGTATTATTCTTTTGAACTTTCTATTCATCAAATAATATTGAAAATCTGTTTTCAGCACTGACCATGCTGACCATAACTGTTTCTTGAGCACCACATCAGCATATAGAATGATTTCTGAAGGATCATGTGACACTGAAGACTGGAGTAATGGTGCTGAAAATTCATCTGTAACATCACACACTGAAAAAAGTAAAGAAAGTGTGTTGGATTTACATGATTTAATTGTGTACATCGATCCCACATGAATCAATTAAGTTAAACAAACATAATTTGTTCATGTAACTTCAACATCATGTGATGAATACATTTTAAATTACCCAATTAAGTAGCCTCAAAGTGAATTTTATATGGCTCCTGACATGATTCAGACATTTGATTGTATATATTCATTCATCCACTTCAATTTCATATATTTTAATGTTACACAAATTAATTATAACACTGCACTAGCTAGTTGACAAACTTTTAGCTAGCAAAAGCTCACATTAGCATCTTAAATGTTAAGCATTAAAAGCTCCTTCAGCAAAGACATAACAACATCAGTTGATTTAGACCACAGCCTAAGCAAATGCCCCACTCTTCTCCACAATGGTAACCCACTGTAATTTAAATTCTTCTAATAATTCCAACACAACTGAATATTAAACACTATTAAAGACAATCAAGTCTCCCCCTTTCTCATCTTGCTCAAAAATACATAAAACATATCAAATAACAACATTTACTCTCTCTTGATTTAGCCATATGCAAAGCATGGTGGGAACTAATAAGCCAGTTTCAAGATTCAAGATTCAAGAGTTTTATTTGTCACATACACAGTTATATACAGAATATACAACCGGCAGTGAAATGTAAACAGGTCCGCTCCATGGACAGTGCAAATTCACAGTTAAAAACACAAGGAGGAAATTATATAGAAATAGGATAAAAAAGTACTATATATATATACTACTAATAATTCTACTATATCTGTAGAATTATAAATAATCAAGTCAAGTAGAAGAAAAAAAGTAAAAAAATAAGAATAAAGAAGTGGAATAAAATAATTGAAGTAGACTGTGCAGTGAGTAAACTGTAGACTTATAAATATGTGGTTAACAAATGTATAAAGAGTATAATGTGCAAACAGGTTTATAACAGGTTGTTACACAGTAACAACGAGAACAGAACAGAAAGTGCAGTGCAATGTCAGTGTATCGATGTTTATCCTGAAGTGAAGTCACGTGATGTTAAGTGACTGAGTTCAGGAGTCTGATGGCCTGGGGGAAGAAGCTCCTCCTGAGTCTCTCAGTTTTGGCCATCAGGCTTGGAAGCGCTACCAGATGGCAGCAGCGTGAAATGAGGGTTTGCAGGGTGATTAGAGTCCTTGATGATCTTAGTAGCTCTACCTTTGCAGCGTTTGGTGTAGACGTCCTGCAGAGACGGGAGAGCTGACCCTGAGATACGCTCGGATAAGCGCACTACTCTTTGCAGGGCTTTGTGGTCATGACTGGTGCTGTTCCCATACCACGCTGTGATGCACTGAGTTAATACACTTTCTATTGCCCCTAAATAGAAAGTTTTCAGGATAGCTGGTGAAACCCTGAATTTCCTCAGCTGGCGCAGGTGGTACAGTCTTTGCCTGGCTTTTTTCACCTGTGTCTGAATGTGAGCAGTCCAGGTCAGGTCCTCGGAGATGTTTACTCCCAGGTACTTGAAGCTGCTCACTCTCTCTACTGGTGACCCGCTGATCATGAGGGGGGAGTATGTCCGTTGTTGTCTCTTCCTGAAGTCCACAATCATTTCTTTGGTCTTGCAAACATTCAGAGAGAGACAGTTGTCCTGGCACCATGATGCTCCACCTCGTCCAAGTATGCCGTCTCATTGTTGTTGGAAATGAGGCCCAGGACAACAGTATCATCAGCAAATTTGATGATAGAGGTGGAGCTGTGTGTGGACAAACAGTCATGCGTGTAGAGCGAGTAGAGCAGGGGACTCAGGACACAGCCCTGTGGAGCTCCCACACTCAGGGTGATGAAGGTGGAGGTGGACTGGCCTATTCTCACCACCTGAGGCCTGCCAGTGAGGAAGTCCTCAATCCAGTGGCAGAGAGAAGGATTCAGGCCGAGATCCAGGAGTTTGGAGGTTAGCTTGATGGGAACTATGGTGTTAAAGGCTGAGCTGTAGTCAATAAATAGCAGCCTTACGTAGTTCCCACTTTTGCTGTCGATGTGAGTGAGGGAGGAGTGGAGGACATGAGAGATGGCATCTTCAGTCGATCTATTGGGACGATAGGCAAACTGAAGAGGGTCCAAAGTGTCAGGAATGTAGGCGCAAATGGTGTTTTTAATGAGTCTCTCAAAGACCTTCATGACTATAGATGTGAGAGCCACTGGACGATAGTCATTTAGGCAAGAGGATTAATGCAACACAAATCATTCATGTAATCTCAACACAAACAGATTAAGTAAACTTCAATTTGACTTATATTTAAGTGGAATGAACACAATCAAATTATGTTAGGTCAAAATGTATAGCAATTGTGTTGCTTTAGCTCATTTTAATTAAGCAATTTGAACAAGCAGTACAAATAATTTTTTTTCAGTGCAGGAATAAATTTAATTTTAATAATTACATATTATATGTTTAATATATTAAAATAGAAATAAATTATTTTAAATGGCAATAATATTTCACAATATTACTGATTTTACTGCATTTTGGATCAAATAAATGCAACCTTGGTGAACATAAAAGACTTCTTTTCTTACAGACCCCAATATTTTTCTAAAAAGGTTGCAATAGCTGTAAATGAGAACACACAAACACACCATGTTTGTCTTGCACATAATTTATTCTTTTACAGTGTAAAAAGATTGATCAAATGACATGCTGCACACCAGAGAGTAACTGTCGGTGCCAAAAGGGGAAGTTTGATACAACTGATATTCCAACATTCTGACACAGTAAGAACAATACAATCCAAAACCAAGGGTACACTTTATTTCATTTTAGACAACTAAAGTAACTTAAGTTACTTAACACTACATCTGACGAGTGTACCTGGTAGTGTAAGCATTTTGAACTGCAGAGGCACTTTCAACACTTTTTCCATAAGATGAATACGGAAGGCGACCGGCCGCTACTTTAATTAATAAAGTTTTAAAAAAAGGATATTTTTCATAAACAAGCGCATCGATTCGCTTCAGAAGGCCTTTATTAACCCCCGGAGCCGTGTGGAGCAGTTATATGATGGATAGATGCACTTTTATGGACTTCAAAAACAGAACAACAATCGCTCCCATTATAAAGCTTTGAAGAGCCAGGACTTTTAAAATATAACTCAGAATGTCATATACACCTAGGATGACTTGAGGGTAAGTAAATCATGGGCTAATTTTCATTTTTTGGCTAACTAACCCTTTAAGTTAGGGTTAGTAGAATAAGACATGTACTTGCAAAGTTACATATAATGTCTGTCCATCAAAATAAAGTGTTAGCAGTGTTGAGCAGACAGTGTACTAATGTAAAAATATGTCCTGCCTTCTAAGTAAAAGAGCCAATCGCCACTTGGTAAAGTCATTGCGTCACTGCAGCTGCTGTTAAAAGCTCCGGTTTCTATAGAAAGAGACAAGCTCCGCCATATTGTCATTATCACATGACCTACCAGCGTCAGTTGCATCTCTTCACCTCCATTCATGTATCCCCTTCTGTGGCCTCATGGGATAGTTAAGTGTCCATCGAATCCGCACTTCGCAAAAACTTTCCGAAAGCAGTAGGTCATCCGGTGACTTCTCGGATACTATGTATTCGGACATACTATGTTGGTGTACTGTTTTTCACATACTATAAACTAGGTGAGTATTCGATTTTGGTGTTCTGAGATGGTACAGTGTAACGAGACAGTCAGATTTTAATGGTGATATAACGCTGTCCACTGAAAGCGAGCAGAGTTGTACCCACGTGTAGTTTATTTAAATAAAAAATGAACCAGAGTGACTTGACTTTACATAAACCTGACCATAAACCATTAAAACAAAGACTCACCAACTAGGCACATGACAGGTATCACATGAGGGGAACAGAGAATCACATGACATGAAACAGGAAACATCATTGAGACAAATATCAAAATAAAAGACATGAAAGCATTAACATAAACAAAACCTAAAACAGACAAGTCCCCCAAAGGGCGGCTCCCAACGCCATAACAGAACACCCAATCAAAACAAAACAGTCCAGGTGGGTGGAGGAGCAGATGCAGTCCAGGGGGAGGGATGGAGGGCCAGGCCCATGAAGGGGAAGTGGGCCTGGATCATGACATGGTGGATCATCGTGGAGCAGAGGCGGACCTGGACCATGGAGCAAAGGACGAGACCATGTAGGATCGGGTAGACCTTAACCATGGAGCAATGGCGGGCCTGGACCATGGGGTGAAGGACTACACCATGGAGGATCAGGTGGTTGTGGTGGGGCCAGTGGAGATGGGAACCACCAGGGTTCCCATCTCCTGGTGGATCAGAAATCTGGTGGATCAGAAATCTGGGCAGTCCTTCTGGCCGTGAAATGGGGCATAGACAATTTGTAAGTAACCTCCGTGGCCGTGTCATAAGGGCATAGACAATTCGCGAATGGCCTTCATGGCTGTGACATGGCAGGAAGGGAGCTCACAGGTGGACGATGCCATCTCGGGAGGAGCTGTAGCGGTCACTGCTGCCTCGGGAGGAGCTGCAGCGGTTGTCACCACCTCGGAGGAAGTGTATGCGGCCCACACACACATGCAGAGGAGGACTTGACCAATAGGCAAAGGTAGGTGACCGCCTTGGGCCCCCAAAAGCCAAGGGCCTCCTAAAATGCTTTTTATTCATGCATGTTAAGTGCAGACGTGCTTCTTGTGTATCCTGCTTGTAGCAAATGAAAATATCATGCATCTGAATATAAATATCTAACAACTGTGTATTATATTTGTATTATTTAAAAATTACGCTCACTCGTTTCTGTGAAGGACCTAAGTAGAGGACGCATGCACAGATACTTTCCACACAGGAACTAAACTCTTGACACTTTTAAATGCACTGTACATATGTACTTCATTTTTGGTTGAAATAAGTGTGTAAATGTATAATTTCCTTTTCATTATTTGTTTCAGTTATATTTAAATTCTTAGTTAAAATAAATATAAATAAATGTGTTTTAAAGTTTAGAATTAAAGTGAAAATTACCCCAAAGCACCACCTAGTGTCCAACCTACTCTAATACTGTTATAAATTGTTTTAACATGAATACCATAACCGCACTGGGGTGAAAATTATAATAAAGCAAATCTGAGCCAGATCACACCCCAGTTCCATGTGTGATTTTACTATATAGCCTACAGTTGCTATTTTGGGGTCTAAAACAAGTTGTCTACAAAATAAAAAAAGAAAGCAAATATAACCTGTACATGAAAAATTGGACACAACTATGGGACACGATCATGCAGCAGCAAGCATCACAACAACGAAAGGAATCACAGAGTGAAATGACCTCCCTGAAAAGGACTTTAATATAGTTGCAAAGTTACTATAGTTAATAGAATGTCTAAAGTGGATTATCGAATAAAAAAAATAAAGCGTTACAGACAACAGTCCTTATGCTATTAAAAAACCCAGTTTCTCTCATAGTTAGGATGTGAAAATAAAAAATATACACTATATTATCAAAAGTATTGGGACACCCCTCAAATCATTGAGTTCAGGTGTTCCAATCACTTTCATGGCCACAGGTGTATAAAATCAAGCACCTAGGCATGCAGACGCTTCTACAAACATTTGTGAAAGAATGGGTCGCTCTCAGGAAGTGGTATGCCACGTAAAATCACAGAGCGGGGTCAGCGCATGCTGAGGCACACAGTGCGCAGAAGACGCCAACTTTCTGCTGTCAATAGCTACAGACCTCCAGACTAGCTCAAGAACAGTGCATAGAGAGCTTCATGGAATGGGTTTCCATGGCCGAGCAGCTGCATCCAAGCCTTACATCAAGTGCAGTGCAAAGCGTCGGATGCAGGGGTGTAAAGCACTCTAGAGCAGTGGAGACGTGTTCTCTGGAGTGATGAATCATGCATCTCTGTCTGGCAATTCGATGAACGAGTCTGGGTTTGGAGGTTGCCAGGAAAACGGTACTTGCCTGACTGAATTGTGCCAAGTGTAAAGTTGGTGGAGGGGGGATTATGGTGTGGGGTTCTTTTTCAGGGGTTGGGCTTGGCCCCTCTTAATGCTTCAGCATACAAAGACATTTTGGACAATTTCATGCTCCCAACTTTGTGGGAACAGTTTAGGGATGGCCCCTTCCTGTTCCAACTGTGCACTGGTGCACAAAGCAAGGTCCATAAAGACTTGGATGAGCGAGTTTGGTGTGGAGGAACTTGACTGGCCTGCACAGAGTCCTAACCTCACCCGATAGAACACCTTTGGGATAAATCAGAGCAGAGACTGTGAGCCAGGCCTCATCATCCAACATCAGTGCCTGACCTCACAAATGCGCTTCTAGAAGAATGGTCAAAAATTCCTATAAATGCACTCCTAAACCTTGTGAAAAGCCTTCCCAGAAGAGATGAAGCTATTTTTGCTGCAAAGGGTGGGACAACTCCATATTAAACCATACTGATTGAGAATGGGATGTCATTAAAGTTCATGTGCATGTAAAGGCAGATGTCCCAAAAACTATATATATATATATATGTGTCAAATCGATTAATCGCATAATAAAAGTGTTTACATAATATGTGTATATACTGTATATATATTTATATAATTTATATTATATAACTATTTTATATACTGTATAACTATAACACATTTTTCTTAAATATATATATATGAGTGTATTTATATATACATAATTATACACAGTACACACATATTGTGTAAACAAACTTTTATCTTTTTTATTATTAATTGCGATTAATCGAATATGTTCTGTATACGTAATCTCTCTTTCTTGATTTCCTTCTTTCCAAGAAAACAAACAACAACATACCAATTACATTCATGGGGCACAAAAAAATAGTATAACCAGGTCAAATTAAACACACTCCAATCACTAATAACAATATGCACTTTTTTTATTTTCAATCTTTTTCAGTTCAATTCTACAGCAACAGACAGCATTTGGAATGAATTATTCATGTTTTGAAGCAAACGCTACTGAATACATCATCTGTAGAACATGTTAATGAAATAAAATGTCTGATTAAGCTTCATTTAGATGCGTTAATAAGTGTTACCTCATTTTCAGAATGTGCCTGATTTAGTTGCTGCCTGAATATAGTTTATGATTACCGTGGGAAGACAGACAATAGAGAAAGCAACATATACAATTTGTTTTCTCAGAAATAAATACAAAGCCAAAGAATAATGTGCATTTCATTAAGTCTTTAATAAAAGGTTCTGAAAGGGATAATTGCTTGTTTGCTGATAACAAAGAAGTAACTTTTTGGATATTTAGGGATGTTAATTTCAAAGAATTGCGAAAAAAACAAAAACCTTTGATGATTTCAAAGACACTGACAAACTTTCTTCCTCTCACACATGCACCCACACTCACATATGCGCTCATCATTCACCCACATTCCCTCTAATCCGCTTTATCCCTTACTCCTCCCTGTTGCCGATTGTTTCTCCCACCATCACAGGCTTCTGCTGTCTATTATGGTCTTCCTCCTCTGCTTCGTTTTTCTTCTCCTCCTTTTCCTCTTCCATTTCCAGGTCCAGCTCTTCAAAGGAAGAGCCACTGCCTACAGACTCGTTGGACCCCTTGCCCCCCTGGTCCCCATCCTCGCTGTGACCCTCTTCCTCACCCAGGACAGGCTGAGAGCTCTCCAGCAATGGGGCAGAGGCCTCCACCATACCCCTGCTCTCTTCAACCACTTCCTGGAACACTGAGCTTGACTTGTGCTCCAGCTCACCTGGAACATATTAACAGTTTGATCAATTAACATTTTGCCCCTGCAAGACAGTATATCCCTCTACACGTTTAAAAAAGAAAGGTTCCAAATGTTTTATTTTTTTCCCACAGTGATGCCATAAAAGAACAATTTTGGTTTCTACAAAGAATCTTTCAGTTAACAGCTCTTAAAATAACTTTTTATTATTTTTTTTATTACTAGAGTGAAGAACATTTAAAAAAAACCATAGGCTCCATGGAAGCACTGGTGCCTTTGTATTTAAGAGATCTTTATATTGTGCCCAAAATGATGAGATTCTACTCATGAAGATCCAGTAATACCATAAGGAACAATTTTGAGTGAACATACTGTACTATTATCGTTAAACATAAGCTAAGAAAAAGTTGAAGAACTTGAATTATAAAACTGGAAAAAGAAAAAAGTTAAAGAAAATGGTAGTTTAAAGTCCTGCTGTTCTCACTGATAGCCTTTGGGGATCCTTTAATGGCATTGCAGCATCAGAGGGTTACAGTCATTTACTAACAGCAGTATAATTGCAAGAAGCTGTGCTGTTGTCGTGACACACACCAGGTGAGAGTTATAATTGCCAAAAAGCTAAATATGAGCTAAAACAACCCCCAAAGGCTGTTTGTGTGCCAAATAATATATATAAAAAAAAACTCCAAAGAGATTTCAAATATTTAACTCAGAATTAAAGGTTAGATGTCGGTAAACAGCTGCGATTCTCTTGGCTAAAAAAAGGAATTCCTTAAGGAGGAAATGCAGCTTTATGAATCGAGTTTAGTGATTACTATACAAACATGCTAAACACTGCAAGGACTCAAAGCAGCTGTGTTTTACTATGGCTGTATATTGATTACATAAAATAAAAAAAGTAATTAAATTACACAAAATGCTAATTTACTGGATTAATCAATAGTTGCTGAGAAAAGCCCCCAAATGAAGTTAATTCAAAGACACTACATTCCTGTAGCAGACAAGTAAAGAATTGAATGGGCATTACAAAGCGGCTTTACAAATCAATAGATTGTTTATTTACATATAACTGAACTTAAGCCTGATCACAGACCAAATTTATTTTGGAAATCAAGTAATGTGTATTAATCAATTTGTTGAAAACGGGAAGATGGGTAACTTGAAAAAAAAATGGAAAGAAGAATAATGAAACTGCATTGAGTCTGAAAAAAAATCCCTTGAAACTAAATGCTTAAAATGAACAAATAAAGTGACTGAATCACAATAATGATGGAGATGGATGGAAGAGAGTATTAAACCATGTTAAGCAGGTAATGTATGAGGATAAATAGTTTGCCTATAAAACTGCTGTTGGGGTAGATGATGCAATTATTCATTCAAGTCATTTAGAGACTCCGGATAACTCCGATAGAATTACATTCTTTGATTTCTCTAGTGCATTTAATACTATACAGCCTACACTACTTAGAAGTAAGATGGAAAATGCTGGAGTACATCAGAGTATGGTCAATCGGTTAACTGACTATCGCTCTAATAGACCACAGTATGTAAGGATGCATGACTGTGTATCTCAAGTAGTAAATTGCAGTACTGGAGTCCCTCAAGGAATGGTTTTAGACCCATTTCTGTTGGATAAGGAGAAGAACAAATTAAATAAGCTCATAAAGAAGGTTGTGGGGAGTGTGTTACCCACAATAGAAGAGATTGGCCACGATAGAATGATCGATAAATTAGTCTCTATAATGAATCATGATTGTCACCTCCTTATGAAACAGTTCGTGCCCTAGAAAGTACATTTAGCTCAAGAGTAATTCATCCCCGCTGTCATAAGTAGCATTTTAGAAAGTCCTTTTTACCAACTGCTATTAGACTGTACAATCAGTGCTATAAAAGTTGATGGATTACATTATAGAATCATTTGGTTGTATATAATCATAAAGACTTGTGAAACTGATAGTGGTAAATAATGGTTGTTGTTGTGAATGTCTTTTATTTATTATTATTACTGTGTGGTGTGTGCTGCTGTGACGTGTAAATTTCCCCTAAGGGATTAATAAAGTTTATCAAATCAAATCAAATCAAATCAAAAGAGAGAGAGAAGAAGGAAGGAAAAATACCAGCTTTTGAACTAGAATAAAACTTCCCATTCTGCTTAATTTCTTTTAATATAGCAGTTAATTTAACCTCTCGTCCCTCCCTGCCAGCATTGTTTTAGATGGAAAGAAACGATCCCTCTCTCATCTAGTCCATCTCAACATATTAGATATGGCATCTCAATTAAGCACCAGCTCTCTGCTCATTGTGGAGATTCACGCAGGCAGAAAAGGGGAGCAGTGAGGGAAAGACCTTTTCAAACCTCATTAGGTGCCACAACACGCCTTATATTTGCCCACCACAAAAATGTCTCATCCCTAAGATGCTTGAATGGTCTTTTTTATAACAGTAATAAACTCTTGGTCAAAGCAAGAGCCTACTCAGCTATGCAAACCATGAACACAATATGAATCTATATGTTGGAACATGGAATATTTTTTCTAGGCTTATTTTCAAATATATTATCAAGGCACACGTGATCTAAGTTAGCTATTTCTCCAATGGACCCTTGTATCTCCCCAATAATAAGACATTTCTGGTTATCACACTGAGCATCTACAATGGTGCAAGCACCTGCAACCCTGGTAGGTAGGCGGTATTTTCTATTCTAGCCCCCAGTGTAGTAGTACTCAAGACTTTTTAATGGTCTTGGTCTTGTCATGGACTCGTGTGCATTTGGACTTGGTATTGACTCGTACTCTAACATATTAGGAATTGGACTTATTCCCGAGTCCACTCGAGTCCCATTCAAAATATTTCAAGGTTATTACTGTATGTTAATAATTCTTTAAATTGATGTTTGATTGACACGTCCACTAATTGGTGATTTTCTTGTGCTGCGCATGACTTGAGACTAACGTTAGTGCAAAGACTCCCACCAGGTTCTCTCCCATACCTGTGACCTGCCTGCTCTCGCTTCTATTTCACGCTGTGTCCACCTGCCATCAACCTGTAGTGATCCCACTTTCCAGAAAGTCACATTGCTACATTATTTGTCTCAACTGTGCCATTTTAATATATTTACTGTTTACAAAGTAGGACAAAAATGTCACAAAGAAAACCAAATGCACTTGTTTAATTAAATAATAAAATGAATACAGATACGATGACAGTCTCAACACTGAGCATCTCCCCCAAAAAATGTCTGACAGAAGGCCACCCGCCCTCTCTCCCTCCGGCACATTCACATTGCATTAAAAAGGCAGCAGTTTTTCTGCAGTCACTCTGTGCACGCCCTCCGTAACTAAAAAGTTAATCAAATTAAGTTCTAATGTTGTTTGTAGATTTTTTCGGACTCAGCCATCTCTGAACTCGGTCTTGACTCGGACTCAACCCTCTCTGAACTCGGTCTTGACTCGGACTTGAATGAGCTGGTCTTGACTACAACACTGCTAGCCCCTTAACCCGGTTTTGCGTCTCTGTTTACAATCAGATCATTTTAAGCTGCTCAACTCCGGGATTGTTTTCAGTCCAATGATCCAGTAAGTGAATTCATTCAAACAATCAGTCCAAAACAGTGCTAATGTAAAGAAAACCAGGCTTATAACATCAGAGATGGAAGAGAGAACAGTGACTAGTTACACAGACAGTTTTCAGTGAAGTATTAATTCCAGTGTCGTTTAGCTTTAAAACACAAGCTGTCACATTCTGTCATTGTTTCTGAAGAGTGTGAGTGCTCACGCATTGTGCTGGTGATACAGACTGAACAGAACGTCAAACCATGATTAATCACACAAAAAGGTTAATTGCATAAAAAAAATTTAATCTATTGACAGCCCTAATATACATTTAAATTAAAAGCCCTAATATATAAGTATAAAACCAAATATACCGATACTTAATCAGGAACTGTTACCCAAACCGTTCATTTTAAACTTGTCCAAATCACCACAGCTAATTATAACCTCTCAGTCGGAGTATGTGAGAAACCTTTTAACAACCCAAAAGGGCATCGCTAAGATTAGACTGGATTTTCCGGTCCTGGTAAATGTGCCTGGACCTGTCCTTCACATTGTGCACAGTGTACCCTTGGTACTCTTGAGCACCATGACACTGGAATTAGCTCTGATCACAGCTTGGATGACACCCTCTAAAAGATCATTGTCACATCTGAGAATGGTCACTTGAGAGCACAACGTGATGCTCTGGGGGTCCCTAATTCACCAGCTCTATCCATTTTTCCTAATAACTTTCCTGGCCATAATAACTCACCTTATTGTCATTATCAGGTTCAGTTCTAGACAGATCCCAGCCTGCCTGAGTCGCAGAGTGTCAGACCACAGGAGATAGGCATTAAAAGAGATTAAATATGGAAAACATTTTATTTTATGTTTTTATGCATTTAATATATTTTATATACACACATAAAATATAAAATAAAATATATCTTTTTAATTATTTAATGTATATGAAGGGCCTCTGCAATTTCATTGCACTTTATTTTACAGTAGGTGCACTTACAGTACGTGTACTTACAATGTACTTACCTAAGAAAGTACTGGGTAATATAAGGTAACTAACTACATGGGTTAAGGTCTAGGGTAGGATCAGGTTTAGTTCCTAGTTATTACCCAGTTATTGCAATTACTATAATAAATACATAGTATGTACATGAGGAGCAGGACTGTAAAATACATTTTATTTCAGCATTGTATATCACTGAACAAAAAGATAGTTTTGGCACTAACAGGTCAAATATTTGATATGTGGGGAAGACCTTCCAGTCCTAATAATTGCTTCCAGACTCTCCAAACGATTTGAAATCTCAACCAAGCTGAAGCATATCTTAAATCACATATTCCTGAATTAGTTTCTAAATGGGTCCAGTGGGATTGTTAGCAGAGCTTCAGGATTTTTGTTCAGTAAAATGTTTTTAGACTAAAGGGATTTTGAAAGAGGACAGGACTACGTAATTACAGGTACAGTAAAAGTGAGTGTGAGTGAGAGTAACAAAACTCTCGGTTATGGATGTAACCGGAGGGATACTGATGTATTGGGGTCTTACTTGGGAGCATTTTGTTATGAGAGTTGGAGATGCAGATGTTGGCAAGCTATAGTGTGCCCTTTTGGCAACTGCTCTCATTAAGTTGTAACCTACCCAGCGTCCCACGTAAGCCCAGAATCTTAGTCCTCAATTCCTATGGTGTTGAATGGACTGGGCTTACCATGCTGCTTATAGACAGCAGCTACGGCTTACCGTAGCCATGACCAGTGTTGTTAACACTGGAGAAGCATATCTAGTTCAATGGAGAGGGACACTATGGAGGCCCACCACTTACCTGCTTGTACCTAACATGGGATGAAACCAGATCAACCCGGAGATTGTAGAATCTCACAAAGGTGTCGCCCAACCCGCAGCCCTGCAAATGTCTGCCAGGGACGCGCTGTGTGGCAACGCCCAGGAGGACACAACACTCCTAGTAGAGTGAGCCCTCTCTCCGAGGGGGCACGGGAAGCCTTTGGTCAGTACGCCAAGGTGATTGCATCCACTAATTAGTGGGCCAACCTCTGCTTGGAGACAGCCTTCCACTACTGCTGACCTCCAAAGCAGACAAAGCTGTTCCAAGCTTCTGAAGCTCTGCGTGCAGTCCTCATAGTTACGCAAGGTGTGAACAGGACACAGCAATGCAAGGGCTGGGTCTGCCTCCTTCAGGGGCAGTGCATGCAAGTTCACCACCTGGTCGCAGAAGAAAGTGGTGGGAACTTTGGGCACATAGTTGAACTCCAGGCACGTAAAAATGCACTGAAAATGCATGCAGGTCCCCCACCTTCTTGGTGGAAGTGAGTATGGACAGGAGGGCTGTCTTAAGAGACAGGGCCCAGTTGCAAGAAACCTCTTAAGTGGTTGTTTCCCTAAGGGGGAAAAATCCCTGAGGTAAGGGATTTCTTTAAGAGCGTTGCAACAAATGTCTTAACCCGTCACCCTTCCCTAAGTGTTTATACTAAGCATTACGTGATAGTTTCAGGCAAAACACGGCAATGGAGAAGCAGTTGCTATAGTTACGAAATCTCACACAATACACGGAACATAATGGACGATTGACTTTTAAACAAGTTTGATATTTACTAAACTATACAGCTGTGCTACAATATTTGAGTTATGGATAATATTACATGTGGTCTGACGGATGACACAGTGCGTCCTCGAGCATTGTTTTTATGGGTTCAGCTACGACACCTGACCGAAATGTTCAAAATCCTGCCACACCACTCGCATCGGTTTCCATTAAATTACATTATATATGTCCAACTCGTTGTTATTGTATTGTACTCATGCATCAACGACACTTTGTTCACAACTTCAGTTTGGTGATTATTCACTGAATGACGCGTTCAGTGTCCTAGACGCGACGTGTACTAATCGGCTTTAAAGTAATGGAAACAAAAAAAATCTAAACCAAACTGAACCACGGACAAACAGCATTTTTTTTAAAGACAGGGGAAAAACACCCAAGCCTGCCACTATAATCAGTAACTCTTGCGCACAAGATGAAAGCCTGCCATGAAATAAGTAATTCAAGTCCACAGTGGAAGTAATGAAAAAAAATGAAAACTTTGGTGTTGAATGTTTATTTAATTTTATTTAATCAATATACACCGTTTCATGTCATACTTTCAACAGGCTTAATTTAATCGATTGATAAAAATGCACATTGGTACTTTCTTTCTCAGTTAACAGTTCAGCAGATGACTTAAGGGACCTATTTTGATCCCTTAATTTTTTAAGGGCTAAATGGTTACTAAGGACTTTGTTGCAACGCATAATAGAACTTAAGGGAAAACTTAAGCATTTAAGGGAAATACTTAGTGACAGCCTTAAGATTCCTTAAGTGGACCCTTAGGGTTTTTTCTTGCAACCCATGTTTCACTAAGGGTACCCTTAACCTTATAACTAAGGGTTTTCTTAACATAAGGGCTTTCATGCAACCGGGCCCAGGAACTTAAGCTTGACTGACTCCAGTGGCTCAAAGGGGACTTTCTGCAGCCCAGAGAGGACCACAGAGAGGTCCCAAGAGGGGATAAGGCACAGCCTGGGAGGATTTAACCTCTTGGCACCACTCAGGAACCTGATGATCAGGTCGTGCTTTCTCAGAGACCTACCATCTACTGCAATGTGATGTGACACGATGGAGGCAACATACACCTTCAAGGTGGAGGGGGACAGCTTCCTCTCCGACCTCTTGCAGGAAGGAAAGCACATAGCTGATCGGTTTGCGGAAAGAGCAACAGACTCAAGGAGGGACCTTTCATTATGGAAAGCATAAGGCACACCTGTGCAATAATCATGCTGTCTAATCAGCATCTTGATATGCCACACCTGTGAGGTGGATGGATTATCTCAGCAAAGAAGAAGTGCTCACTAACACAGATTTGTGAACAATATTTGAGAGAAATAGGCCTTTTGTGTACATAGAAAAAGTCTTAGATCTTTGAGTTCAGCTCATGAAAAATGGGGACAAAAACAAAAGTGTTGCGTTTATAATTTCAGTGTGTGTGTATATTAAATACACACACACACACATACACACATACACATATATATATATATATATACATATATATATATATATATACATATATACATATATATATATATATATATATATATATATATATATATATATATATATATATATATATATATATATATATATATATATATATATATATACACATATACATATACATATACATATACATGTATATATATACACATACATACAGCTTTCCTGTAGCTCAAACAATAAGAGCGTGGCGCTAGCAACGCCAAGGTCATGGGTTCGATGCCCAGGGAAAGCAAGAACTGACAAAAATTTTTTAAAAATGTGTACCTTGAATACAATGTAAGTCGCTTTGGATAAAAGTGTCTGCCAAATGCGTAAATGTAAATGTACACACACACACACACACACGCACGATTTGAAGACCTTTTGCAGTTACACTACGGCACACTTATATACTGCTTGGGTATGTGGTATGAACAAAGGTCACTGCTCATTCACATTGAACTCACTGAATGTGTCCAATGAACTTGATATTCCTACACTAAAATCCAAGCCCTGATAGAGGTATTCTCAATGCGTAAATCTAAGGTTCTGTGGTTCAAGTTGAAGCACCTAAGAAATGAAAGAAAGGGTAGAAAAGGAATGGATGGAAAGAAAGAGAGAGAGTGAAAGAGAGATGTTCTGAACTGCTCTGCAATCCCCGCAAATGAAGGAGTTTGATTCACAACCTGCACTTGTCAGATCCAGCTGAGCAGCTGTGATTGAACGGCCTTTAATTAAGAGAGCTGCAGGCGCACACACATGCACACAAACACAAAAACACTGAGCTTAGCTGTTGTCCTGCTGGAGTAATGACTCTGTTTAGCTGTGCAGAGCAGAAAACAGCCCTCGGACTTTAGCATCAATCTTCACAGCCATTTGTTTTACTGACCACAGATTGAACTGCGGACAACCGCCGCTGTGACTGAGCCGTGCGCCTTAATTTTTCTCAGTTTCACAGAGCTTGTCGGCTCACAGCAGAGACATAATATGGCAGATAAGGTGTGACTACAGTGGAATTGCTATGGATTAAATGCACATGATGAACGAGTCCTTATGAACACATTCATGCAAGCACTCACATATCTTTTTAATGTTGCTGGCAGGTTCTGACAGATTTATAACATCTGAAATGTGGGTAATGGTTTGGGATCCCAAGCAGGGGTAACTGAACATGGCAATATCATGAGCCATCTGTCTGCATCCCTGCCTGTAACTACATAAAGACACAGCTGCTATTTGGACAAGGGACGAGAAGGGTCGAGAGACAGAGTTTTTATGGAATGATTTTCATGGCGCTTGTTTCCATTAATGGAATGTCTGCATTTTTTCACACTGTAATGTACGTAATATATAATAGGCATATGCATCAGAGCCTATATATCGTGGTGCTTGGAATCATACAAAACAAGTATAATTTGTAAACAAATATTGGTATAATGAGGTAGAGGTATAGTGACATGAATAATAATAATAAGATAAATGAGTTATCTTAATTTATTTTAATATTGAATATTCAATAATTAAATAAATGTAAATAAATATTTAAACATTTAATGTTTGAAATATTTCAATTTATTTATTGAATATTTTTAAAGCATGATTATGATGACTGTCATTATAATTGTTGTTGGTATTGATCATCATCATTACTAAATATCTAAAATACTAATAATCAATATAGTTACTCAACTAAAATATTCACTCAATACAATCTTTTTCAATTTGCCGTGAAATTATGCATTTAGATATTGGTGGCCAAACAAAATTGCATTGCATTTTAGAATTTAGTTCTGATTTGTTATTATAGTTTTGTCCAAATATAAATTTCATCTCATTTCACAACAATGTGAATGTTGCTCATGCTTATTAAAAATAGCATGAGCTATTTTGAAGGAACCGGATTCGTTAAGTGGAATTGGCATCAGAGCCAGAACGGTTCAATTCTTTTCAATCTAAGTTGATGAGTATAGTAACATACCTGCCCCTGACTCTGTGACATCAGCGTCTTTATGCTCCACTGTTTCCTCCATGTCATCAGATGTTTTCTTCTCAAGAAGCTCAGGCACGCAGAAGTCCACCTGATTCTCTAGAGGACACATGTAATGGATCAGATCTCCTTTGCATATCTCCAGGAATGGGTATGCATTTAGACTCCTTTCCTACAGGAAAAAAGAAAAAAAAAAAGTTAATTTATTAACGCTGCATAATTACAATGTCACAACTCATGCATATATGATTCGGTCCTGTGCAGTGATAAAACCACCAAGGAACACTGCTTCAAAAAATATATAAAAAGTATATCAATGTCCCATGGAAGAAAGAAAATCATACAGTTTGAATGAGAAAAATAACAAAAGAATTGTCAGATGTGTGAACTATTCCTTTAAAATCTATTTGGTAAAAAAGAGGGGAGTTTCTATTAAACAATTGGCTAACATGATTATGCTAGTCTAATATTTTTGGCAACATAATAGCTATATAAACAACAAACCATGGGCTGAAAAATTGCTCTTTGGTTGAAAGTTATTTGCTCTTTAATACATTCAGTACTAATGATTTCTGTTCATTATAGCTAAGAAGGGAATGACACTGTCCTCTGCAAAAGACCTTCAATGATGTCCCATCTCATTAGAATCAAACTTAGGCCAGACCTTTACTGATCAAACACACCAGCCTTATGACAACTTTGCAGCTGGACTAGGCAGGAGTTTACACCAATTAGTATCCTTTTAATGATGCAGCCTCATTAAGGATGAGACCAAATGCCACTGTAATGATCTGAAAGAACAATGCAAAACAGCAAGCCGATCAGGCTGTTGCGCAAATAAAATCGCTAAGCGTGAAATTGTGAACTAAGGTTAAGACATTCAGGACTGTTATTTAGATATAACAGCTCTAGCATGTTTCAACAAAAGGTCCAAAGCATGTAGATGTAAATAAACCACTGTCACTCATCAAAACAAAGTTCTAAATCTCTATTAATTTAATTCCATACTACCAAAGCAACTCCACAGGAAGCCATGCTTTAGTTTCTTTTTAGATAATATAATAATGTATATCATAAAGCTCATATGTAACCAACAACTAGAAGCTTACCGTTTCAGAATACATTCAAATAAGAACAGATTTAAAATGCATAAAGTAAGAATGTGAGAATATTGGATATGACATGTCATAAAACATCATTAAGGTTTTCCTATATAGGACCAGAATACATGTGCAGAAAATACTTTGCGATGTATGGTAATAAAAATGCAGATGCCAGAAACATCAGATAGGTCTGCAATAGCCTTTTGTACTGTGAATGATTTGATATATATTTATATATGTGGAGGAGGTTATGTTCCACCAAGCCCTCAAGATAGAACTGTGCTTCCATAATTGTACTGGCTCTTTATGTTAAGAGCTTTGTTTTGATAGAGTAACACTGTTTAGAATGGCTCATAGAAATGACAAGTGCCACAATAAAACAAGGTACAGGCAAGACACAAACACATATATGTACAAATGTGCACAGGCAAACTTAACAGACACATTACCAAAATAACTTGATGGTCACAATCTATGTAACATATAACATTATGACCACCTTCCTAACATTGTGTTGGTCCCACCTTTGCTGCCAAAACAGCCCTGACCTGTCAAGGCATGGACTCCACTAGACCCCTGAAGGTGTGCTGTGGTATCTGGCGCCAATATGTTAGGGCCAGATCTTTTAAGTATCTTGTATCTTGATCTTGTGTAAGTTGCGAGGTGGGGCATGGATCGGACTTGTTTGTCCAGCACATCCCACAGATGCTCGATTGGATTGAGATTTGGGGAATATGGAGGCCAAGTCAACACCTCAAACTCGTTGTGCTCCTCAAACCATTCCTGAACCATTTTGCTTTGTGGCAGGGTGCATTATCCTGCTGAAAGAGGCCACAGCCACCAGGGAATACCGTTTCCATGAAAGGATGTACATGGTCTGCAACAATGCTTAGGTAGGTGATACATGCCAAAGTAACATCAACATGGATGGCAGGAAACACAGGGTATCTGCAGGTTTCACCAAGTCAAATTTCAAATTTAAGACCATTATGAATTTTTAAGACCTATATATGAATTAAATTTAAGACCTATATCATGTAATAAAAATATATATATATAGGAAATGAAGAATATATAAAATTATATATCCTATATAGCTATATATCCATATATTTATTTATTTATTTATTTATATATATATATATATATATATATATATATATATATATATATATATATATATATATATATATATATATATATATATATATATATATATATATATATATATAAGCTTTTATGATCACTTAGGTGGGAAATATGACCAAAAAGTAAAATACAGCAATAAGCAATTCCTTAATATAGGTAAAAAGTTCTCAAGTAAGTAATCAAGTAAATGGTCAGTAATAAAATAAGAACTGGGGAATCTGTGGTTTGTCCAATGATAACAGTCACTGTGTCCGTCAGACTAGAGAAAAATATTTAAGACCCATGAATTTGAGTTTAAGAATTCTAATTCTAATCTAATTCTTTAAGGGAAACCTTATTTAAGACATTTTAAGGACCCACGGACACCCTGAAACAACTCTCTCCAATATTATGAATTTGGACTGCAGTACCCCTTTCAGCCGCTAGTTGTCAATATTACATACTGCACCTTTAAGAATTTGTGCATTGTGACATTTATTTTTATGACAATTAAGCATGTTTTATGGATTGTAAATGTGAAATAATTATACGAGAGAGAGAGAGAGAGAGAGAGAGAGAGAGAGAGAGATTTCCATGGAAAAACAGCATTTATACTTTGAAGTGATATAGAATATAATTAACAGAATTTAGAGGCTAAAATGTGCTAATTGTCAAGAAAATAAATGTCAAAACTTCATTATCTTCAAAGTAGGCTTTTGCAAAATATTATTTCTTAATTTGATGTTGAGGCAAAGTATAAATCCTTGACCCAGGAAGACAGAGAAGTGGAGTTGAATGTGTTTCACTGCACTCTTTCTCATGGCTAATTGATTGGTTTTATTCTATTCCTCAGTAAAAGTGATCTGCTCTAAGCAGTATGAATCACCTGATACACATAAAAACCCCAGCCCTTAGGGGCCCACATGCAAATGAGAGCACATCTCCTTGAACCAGGAGCGATAATGAGAGTGAAAAAAAGAAAAGAAAATCCACTCCACACTGTCGCCCCCATGAAAACAATGTCAAAACACCGAAGCGAGAAAAAGCAATAAGCAAATTGCAAAAATCTGTCTGTAATGCTTTAGTTTGTTTACCGTCAAGAATGACCATTAAATGTACTGTACATTTAGGTTACACATTTCTAATCATGTCACTAGGGTCCTTTCAAAGCTTTCAGTCTCTTATAATAGTGCCATTTGATTGCTGTTCATCAACAGTGTCAACTAGCATTGCAGTAATAACTATCTTCCAGACACCTCATTAGTGTAACAGCTTGTGCTCTCCATCACGGCTCTGAGCGACACTTTCAGTCAGACAACAAGCACTTAGCAGACTAAAAAAAAATACAAATAAAAAATACAGGAATTCTAAACTCCTTTTACACCTTTCATGCATGTCGTTTAATCTAATAATGAACCTAATTACCCCCTATGAGATGATGATTAATAAAGCAAAGAGTATATAGCTTGCAGTACATGCACACTAGGTATGAAAAAGCCAGCAGTGCTCTGAGCAGCAAAGTCTTTGCGATAACTGTCTTTGTAAGTCTACGTGTCATGGGGACAACAGGTAATATTTGTACTTTAAAAGGTAATTAACTCAAGACCGCCAGATGCAGTGGTGTAAAGCACACTGCTACTGGACTCTAGAGCAGTGGAGACGTGTTCTCTGGAGTGACGAATCACACTTCTCTGTCTGGCAATCCGATGGACGAGTCTGGGTTTGGCGGTTGCCAGGAGAACGGTACTTGTCTGATGGCATTGTGCCAAGTGTAAAGATTGGTAAAGGGGGGATTATGGTGTGTGTGTGGTTTTATTTTCTTTTTCTTCAGGGGTTGGGCTTGGCCCCTTAGTTCCAGTGAAAGGAACTCTTAATGTTTCAGCATACCAAGACTTTTTGGACAATTTCATGCTCCCAACTTTGTGGGAACAGGTTGGGGATGGCCTTTTCCTGTTCCAACATGACTGTGCACCAGTGCACAAAGCAAGGTCCATAAAGACTTGGATGAGGGAGTTTGGTGTGGAGGAACTTGACTGGCCTGCACAGAGTCCTGACCTCGACCCGACAGAACACCTTTGGGATGAATTAGAACGGAGACTGCGAGCAAGGCCTTCTCGGCCAACATCAGTGCCTGACCTCACAAATGTGCCTCTAGAAGAATGGTGAAAAATTCCCATAAACACACTCCTAAACCTTGTGGAGAGCCTTCCCAGAAGAGTTGAAGCTGTTATAGCTGCAAAGGGTGGGACAACTACAACCTACGGATTAAGAATGTGATGTCATTAAAGTTCATGTGCATGTTAAGGCAGACATCCCAATACTTTTGGCAATAAGTGTATATATTCGATCATATATTACAAAATTATCACAGCTTGTAAATTGTGCTGTCGGGTATAGAAAAACTAATTAAAAAAGGAATAAAATTAGTGTGGAGAGAGGTCTATTTAGTTTCACCTTAGAACTTTGCCTTTAAATGATCATTGTAACCAAATTAATAATTTACCAGTTTATCAGAAATGGGACAGGGCTTAGATTAAGCCAGGATTAGGCCATTCAATTAGGACATCTAAATAGCTTTTATAAACATGTCTTAGGAAAAAAAACATTACTTGTGTGCATCTTGAGAATAAAACAGCACTGATAATATTTTAAGATATGTCAGTGCTAGTTGCTTTCAGTAAATATAGCTCAAACATGCATTTTAGTCTGGGCCTAGACTCTTGTCTGTGAACTGCTAGGTGGTATAATACTATACTACAGTGATACTAACTAATAATGGATTTTTGCTAAGCATCACAAGCCATATTTAGAGATCAGAATATCATAGAGACTTGGGAAAGTAGTAACCAGGGTGCTAGGGTGGTTACTAACTGTCCCAAGTCTCTATGATATTGTGGTCTCTAAATATGGTTTGTGATGCTTAGCAAAATCCATTATTAGTTAGTGTCAATGTAGTATAGTATTATACCACAAAGACTCATGGACAGCCCTGAAATGTATACATAACACACACACACACACACACACGCACGCACGCACGCACGCGCGCACGCGCTTCTATGGTAAGGCACCTGTATAATTTGGAATGCACATCTGAGAAAGCGACATCCGTATATAAATAACACCTGGCGGTTCCAACATCACCCATCTCTTAGAGCTCCTTTATTATGTTGAATATCTTCATTTCCCATCCATCATAAAAATAAATAAATAACTAGCCACTAGATTAACCAGGCCTGTTATAATTGAAAGTACTCTTCCGGCATGAACAGTTTTAATTATGCAGAGACGATGCTCCATTTTCCTTGTTGCCCCTTTGTATGCGAAACCACACCCTCAGTGGTGGCTGCGGGGCGAGCGTTATCCAGCCCAAAGAGTCGACATGATTCCACTTACCCTGAGCTAGATAGGGTGCAATCAGGAGATAATGAAAGTGAACGTCGTCTGCACAGCAGGATGAAAAGTGTCTATTTTATGTGAGCAAGCAATCATGAAAGCTCAACTGAGGGGCTTTTTCTCTCAAAAGTAAACAGAACAGTTGCACTGTTGTTACTACTGACCAAGTTCCATTAAAACAGCATCTACTTCGAGTTAGAATTAAGCAAGACCTGCTTAAACCAGCTTAAAACGTGGTTTGCAGGTCTTTAAAGATTGTTTAGTTGGTCTCCCAAGGCAAGCCAAACAGGTGTCCAACTGGTTTAACTAAAATAAGGATGTACTGATATAAAAAATTAGGGATGCCCAATATATAGGCAGCAATATTGGTATTGGGTGATAAATGTTATTTTTTATGGTATTGTTATTGGTCCGATAAGAAAATTAGGTTGATATACAGTGTTTCCTGGAAAGTATTTACAGCGCTTTACTTTTTCTTCATTTTGTTATGTTACAGCCTTATTCCAAAATGGATTATATTCATTATTTTCCTCAAAATTCTACAAACAATACCCCACAATGACAATGTGAAAGAGGTTTGTTTGAACTCTTTGCAAATAAATGTGATTTTTTCATTTTTTATTTTTAGTAAATTTGCAAAGATTTCAAACAAACTTCTTTCACGTTGTCATTATGGGGTATTGTTTGTAGAATTTTTAGGAAAATAATGAATTTAATCCATTTAAGGCTGTAACATAACAAAATGTGTGAAAAAGTGAATATTTATTCAAGCTAAATATTTAATATACCCAAAATGATGCAATGAGCATTATGGAGTATAAAACACTCATGTAATGTCTGTTTAATTCATACCGGAGACACCCTCGTGCAGAAAGTCTATACGTGAAACTCATACCCATGGTTTCACAGACAAGGCTTAAGCATAGTCCCAGACTAAAATGCATGTTTGAGCTGTTTTAACTGAAAGCAACTTTCACTGACATATCTTAAAATATGTCACTGTCATTGTTTGACAGTTATATTTTCATATTTTTTTAGGAAGCTTTGATCTCTTTTTGAGACAGGACAGGAAATTAGTGTAGAAAGAGGCCAGACTGCGACATTCTGCAACATTCACACGAGCACCACATCTCCAATGTGTTATGTGTCAAGAGTTAAACACTAAACGTTGGACCAACTCTATCCATTTAGTTAAATGGAATATAATTTTGAAATATCTAATACATGCTGAAACAAGCTTACATCGAACAGGTCATGATGATTTGATACTTGTCCAAGACTTTGCTGTACAGCCATAGAGATAAAAGGCTATTTATTCACTCATCGACAGGTGAGATTTGTGCAGAGAAAGTCGATGTGTCCTGATAGATCCCTGTATTCCCGCTATGATTCAGCTCAGTCCAGGCCAATTACTGCTTTATAGATCAAGCTGTCTAAAGTGTGTAGCACAGTAGAGAACATGTGATATCTGAAACAGCTTTCATCTTTAAAGTGCTCTCATCAAATCCTTCCAAATAAAAAAATAAAAAAATCACTTCAGGACATGTTAAACTTGTGACTGACAGAAAAGAAAACACAGATAGTGAACTTGTTCACTCAGGGCCCATCACTGTCACGACAGCACTAAGAATAGTTTTGAAACAATTGGAATAAACCTCTCAATATTTGCAGTTAAACATTACTTTTCACTTGAGAGGTGTGGGTCTGGAACAGATGCGTCTCTGGATGAAGTACACATAAATAATAATGGAATACAACACACCAGACAACCCTGGAATGAAGCATGAATGAAAGAAGAAACATTAGCATAAAATATAGCCTATACATATAAAAAAAGAAAAGGTCTAAAAGGACACTCATTTTTTCCCTCCAACTAACCAAGTGCCAGCCACAAAAACCAAGGTAACAAGTGAGGTGTACAAGATGGAGCTGTCTGTCAATTCCCTTGTGAATATAAATAGCCTGTTTCATTTTTGATTTTCATTCTGCACAGGGGTTTTCAAACAAGTGGGTCGCAAGAGGGTTCTATGGGGCGCATGGAAATGTATTATCATTATTATACATTTTAGAGCTGTGAAAATGATAATGCTATTTATTGGAATGGTATGATATTTATTGGAAACATTGACATGACACGTTTCTCTTCAGGTTTATACTGTACATCTAACATTACTCTAATAGCGGGCAGATAAAAGATAAACCTAAAGTCAATATTTTTTTCAGATGATATTTTCATAATTTGTTGTGACTTCAGTACAGTAATAATATGAAAGCCAATTATTTATCTTTGCAAATAACATGCCTCCCACAGTCTTTTTAGATTAAAATCAAAATATGCAGAGAGGGTTCCTCATAAGAGGTTCATCATATTTAGAGGTCTCTGGCATAAAATTTGTAAAACCCCTGCACAAGAAAACCATTAAAATGATTATTAGTTAACTATGGAAACAACCATAATGGCACTCATAAAATAAGATTTTTTTGTTTTTTTGAAAGAAATTAAATACTTTTGTTCAACAAGAAAAAGTATCCCCATTTCCACAAAAATACTAACTAGCCCAAACGTTTTCCCGTACTTTTCAACACTGATAATAATTACAAATGTTTCTTGAACATATTAGAATGTGACACTGAAATTTGTATTTATTTTAATTTTCACATTTACGTAAAATGTACATTTTAAAATAAAGAGAATAAATTTTTACTGTATTTTTAATCAAATAAATGCAGATTTTTTCAAAAACATTAGAAAAACACAGTTTTGTATGGTAGATGTTAGATCCAAAACAGAGATATGTTAAATTCTGGATGGCTGGACATGGACAAATTGGCATTTGCATTAAAAGCACAATATGTAATTTTCGCTGCTAGAGGTCGCTTATTCAAAACAATTGCGTAGCTTTATGACGCCTTGATTTCGCAGAATCATGGGAGTTGTTGTCTTCACCTCTAAAGATGTTGGAAAAGAATCCGACGGGACTCGGCAGAAATCATATTCATGGATGAGCTAATGTATTAGAGATTTATTAACGTTACTGTAGTATGAAGCAGGGTGGGGCCGAAAGTTGTTTGAGCGGAACGAGGCCACTGGAGCGATTGCTAATGAGAGTCAAGCACGACATACGGCTCGAGAGCAGTGGAGCTTTTATTATACCACAGATAACACAGCGCTGTTTTATCATATTAGATACAAAAGTTGTGGTATAATGCTTCTCTGTTCATTTTCTCGGTGGCTACAATGAGACACTTGTTGCACACTGCAGTAAGCTAGATCGATATCAGGCATGGTAAAACAAGAAAACAAGATTTAAACAATAATACTAACTGTGTTGAGCTACTGGTTTGGATACATTTCTGTGCCATGAATGTATCCAAACAGTTGCTCACCTGTCTAATAAAACATATAATATATTAAAGTGTCTTTAAAAAAATTGAGGGTAACGCAGGTCTGATGTCATGGTCCGTGTCCTGGCTAAAATTGCTTATTTCTCTGGATTTAAACATTCTTGGAAACATTTGGGATAACATAAGTACATAAGTCAACAAAATATATAACACTGTTCTAGTGGTTTTTGGATATTTTAATCCAAAAATCTTACATATTGTGCCTTTAATTAATGTAAATCTTTTGTAAATCATCCCTGCTTCAGCCACATTCTAAGACCTTCAAGCTAGTGGCCTGTATTCAGTCATCAAGACATCAGTGTTGAAACTCTTCCTGTTTGCTGTCAAAGAGTGTTGTGATTGTGAGGCTGGACACTGAGATGCAGAGTAAGGGGGAGCATGACAGGCTAGTCACGTGGAATGCCAGACGAACAAACATTTGCACCAGTTGTGACGGATGAAACTCAGCAGGACGTGTAAAAGACTGCACAGCACAGGATAACGTATGAGTTTCACACAACAAGCCACAAAACCAATAAAGGCTTGATAAAACAAACAATCTTTTGGTTTTAAAGTAAAAGTCCATTTATGCAAAACTTTGTGATACATAATAAATGAATGAAAGGTAAAACAGAAAGATAAAGACGACAATGAGAGAGAGAGAGAGAGAGAGAGAGAGAGAGAGAGAGAGAGAGAGAGAGAGAGAGAGAGAGAGAGAGAGAGAGAGAGACAGACAGACAGACAGACAAGTGGAACGCTAAATTGATTACACATTCCCAATTTGCGTGTGAGGGTGCCTAAACCTAATTGATTTTTCTAACCTGGACTACAAATGTTTTCTGAAGAGTGAATTAGCAGGTTAAAATCAATCAAATGAATTTGAAAGTTCATTAAGAATTAAATAACATCCATTAAAACCAAACCAAATCAAAAAACAAATTAAAAGGAATACTTTGACTACAAGTGCAAATTAAATACGAGAGCTGACCTGGTTTAAATCCACTAGTGTAAAGAAAAGGAAAACAGGCCAAAAAAAAAAAAAAAAAAAAAAAGACAAATATTACAAAGACAGAAAAACAGAGGAACTTGTCAAGAAATCCTCTTAGTTAAATGTGACTCAAATGATAGAAAATGTATTCAAATTTGTACCAAAAGCTCATCTTGGAATATGCCGATAATGTAGCTCCAAATGATAGAAAATGCATTAATATTTGTACCAATAGTTCATATTGGAACATGTGGATAATAAAAGACTCACATCTATTCATATGTAAAACTAGCAGGAACACAGATTTAATTGTTCAGCATGCTCACTGCATCAACAATAAATATTATAATTTCATTCTCAAGGAGCCCTAAATGAGCTAGTTTCTATAAACACACTGTATAATGTACATACAAAATAGAGGAAGTCTGAGAGAGAGAATCCGAGGAAAAGAGTGACAGAAGGGAAATACTCCAGGGAAATGTCGTGACTTTGTTCTTTCAGGCAGCTGCTCCATGGATTTGTCTCCTCCCACAAACAGAATGTGAGCACTCAGGTGAGCACATCCCCAATCTCCCTCATCTCCCTGGGCTCCCACTGTTACATAATACACACCTTTCTCAGCACAATCGCAGGCCAGTCATAGAACTGAGAGTTGCTCCTACAGACAGTGTCCATGTGACACAACAAACCCAAATGGGCAAATTTGATGCTTAGCTATTATTAGAGTCGTCACAATAAATGTATAGAATTAAGTAACATCTACTTAACTAAGTTACGTAAAATTAACAGAGAAAATAAGTCAATTTAACTCGACCAGTTAAACTTTATTGAGTAATTTCTACTTACTCATTTGAAGTTTACTTTGCAATACTCTGGTTTAAGTATATTTTACTCAATTTTGTAAATTTTACTCAAACAATGTAGCACTGAATTAAGCCATGCTTTTAAAGCATTTAAAACATTGAAGTAAGCCAAATTATGTACCAATTCGAATGTTGTATAATTTATAGGACAACATATATAAATAATAATAGGTAATGAGGTGCCCAACCAAACACAGATACTTGGTACACAATGCACAGAACATTCAATGGAGTTTTTGAGTATGAATGGGTCATTTTGAGTAGAAAATTAACTCCAGATTAGAGGGTGAGACAGGAGTGGATTTTCAAACCTCTCCCGTCCCACTCCCACTCCCACAAAAAAAAAATCCCGTCCCATCCCATCCCAATCCCACGAAAAAACTGGGGGGAAATCCCGCCCCGTCCCAATCCCAAAAGAATGACTCCCGTTCCCTCCCACTCCTGTGTTGTGTTTTTTTTGGCCGGAATCTGTCAGTTAGGCTACAGTAAAAAATTCAGTACAGATCACAGCATGCCCACTTAGTTGAATAAAAATCCAAAATGTAGCTTTTATTTTATTGAACTGAAAGCCAGCTTAAACAATGCACACACATTTAATTCCATGTAAATCATCTATGCAAACACAGGCATGCATGTACACACACACACAGTAACTGTATTACAGCTGGCATATGGTCTTTTTGGTTACTTCAGACTGCCCAGAAATCGGTGAGCACAACTGAGGTATCACTTTCTGACAGTAGTTGTTGCAGCGTGGCTTTCATGTCTGACTCCATTTTGATTATGATTTTCGTGGCTACAAAGTGCATGGGGAAGCCGGCGCTTTCTCTTATATTATTGGTGGTTGACATTGGCATACCAGCTTGGTGCATTACGGGTGTGAAGCACGTCATTCACTTAACCAGCCACAAACAGGACAGCATAAAGAGACAGGGCAACTAGAACTGAGTTCAAAATTAAAACATATAGTTAATTTATATAAACAGCATATTTGTGTATATAGTTGGTATCGTGTTATTACGACTCCCGGTCCCACCCACTCCCACTGAATTTTTTTCTATGGAGTAAAAAAGTAATAATAAAATTTTTTTTTTTTTAATCTTTAGTATATTTTGGACCGATTATTTAGAGCTTCCGCAATTAAAAATAAATGGAATCATTACGCAGATTTTTAATTAATATTAATTCATAAAAATCTTAATCTGTATTTTGTCCTGTTTTCCAGTGAAAACTAAACATCTAAACATATGTTAAAAACAGGTAATAATCCTAACAAACATCCTTAAACATAGGCAATAAATATACTTATATATAATAAGTATTTATGGGTTTAAACATCTAACAAAAGTTTGTGAAGCTTACTCTCCCTTTTAGGGATGTTTAGATATTTTGTTTCTGAAAAACAAGACAAACATACTGATTTTTTATTTTTTTATCAGAATCATTTCTTATGATTCCCTCTACTAAGTACCAACAGCTCTTCTTAGTGAACACAAAAAAAAAAAAAAAAGGTAAGCAAAATCTGTAATCATGTCCTTCAAAATCATTCATTCATAAGGAAACGAGCTAAACGCAGCAGGAGGAGATGAGCATCATGAGCAGAGAGCGACTAGACATGCCCATCAAAAGTGAGTGAGAAAAAGGAGGCCTATCAGTCACCTGCGGGCATAATAAGACAAGAGGACAGCAGCTGACAGCACACGCATCTACTTGTGAGACAACAAATGAGGCCGACAGTCCACTGAATAATGAGGCAGAGGTCAGAGAGAGGAGGAGACAGATAGTTCAAGCAAGACGGAGGACGAGAGAGAGAGAGCGAGGGGCCATTTAAGTCTCATATAAGGAGTGACAGGAAGTAGCTTCAAGACCATCTCAACAGCATGCCCGCTTCCTTTGCCCACAAGCTTCAAACGCAAGGTCTGATCATCCTTGCTCGCAAACTCTCCAGCTAACGACAGATATCCCTGCCTATTCTTAGACCAGCGATTTCTTACAAGGATCCCTGGGCAACACGCAGACGCTGGAATTAATACATCCACAAATCACAGTGACAATTGGCGACAGTCCCCGGAGCCCTTCCTCCCCTGCCTATTTACTTTCATACGCTGTCACACACTCGCGGACACACGGATCTGTGAGAACAGAAGCAAACTCCATTTCACACCTCCGGTGCTGTTCAATTCCGACCATCCCTTGTGGTCGCACGCTTGAAGAGGGCTGTATTTTTATCTTACATGATAACACCTATACCCCACCCCCCCCATCCGCGCGGGCATGTCCAAACCGGCGACAGAGTTCTGAAAGTTTTATTTTTTTTGTCCATATAGAACAAATGAACACTCCAGGGATGGCCTGTGCGAATGCGCTTCTTTGTGAAGCGTGTGTCTGGGTATGTGTGGGTGGGTGTGCACTGTGTGTACCCTGCCGATCGATCGATTTCTTGATGAACAGTAATTGTGGGGACTTAGTCAACAGCGGTGCCCGAGTCGACACAGAAGTTCTAAATCGATTGGCTATGCTGGGGGAGAATGTAGACAATCAACACCAATCTAACAGTCACACTTCATTACTGTTTTTCCTATTCTTCATGAATGTTTTTGCAATTCTACATGACGATTCTGTTGTTTTAAAGGGTGACTCTCACAAAGAAATGTCATAGTCATATTTAAGCCCAAAATCAAGTTATTGGTTACTCAGTACTGGGTAATAATAGTAGTAGTAGTAGTAGTCGTCGTCATCATCTAATGAGGATTTATTTATTGTGTGTCAAAAAACTAAAATAAATGAGTTAAAATTGTTAATTAACAATTAAAAATCTTAAAAGTATCAATTTATATTATATATATATATATATATATATATATATATATATATATATATATATATATATATATATATATATATATATATATATATATATATATATATATATATAATAATATAAGCTTAATGTATATAATTCAATAAATGTATAATACATACAATAAACAAATACTTATTACAAAAACTTTCTATTATAGTGGGTTACTTGTTACTATGAACTGGTTTGTGGATGTTCTGAATTTTTAATGTCACAATGGAAAAAATCTATATGTTAAAGCCACAATTTTTCGCCACTAGAGGTCACTTATTCAAAATAAAGGCTTAGCTTGATGACACCTTGATTTCACGGAGCTTTTATTATGCTGCAGACGCAGCGCTTCTGCTTTGAGTTTTTAACAATGATTAGTTTTCTGACGATGATTGTATCCAACAGTTGCTCATTTGTCTAATAAAACACATAATATATTAAAAGAAAATCGAGGGTAACGCAGGTCTGATGTCATTGATAGGTGACCTGGTCAAAATAGCTTATAATAGCTATTTATAAATAGAGAAATAAATAGCTTATTTCTCTGGATTTAAACATTCTTGGAAACATTTGGGATAATGTAAGTACTACAAGTACTTATTCTATTGGTTTTATGATATTTTAAATCCAAAAATCTTACATATTGTACCTTTAACAAAATGGGCTTCATTTCTTTTTTTGTTAAATATAATTAAATTTACTTTTTGTTGTTGGTTTTTTTGGGGGTGAATTCAGGAAAACGTCAACACATGTTCTGTGTTCGTGTTTCATGGATCAATATTTAGTTCCTGACGAGTCTGTCCTTATATAAAGATCTCTTCACCAAAAGCTTTACAACATCTCCTTTCCTCTAAACACATATACAATACAGCTCAGCACAAACAAATCTGTCTGGCAGAGAACAATGTCTATTCTCTCTGCTCCCTAACACACATACACAATGGTATGTGGAAACAGCTAATTAAAAATCCATTTACACTTGGCATTGGTAGGGGAGACACACACACGCACACACACATGCACGCGCACGCGCACACACACACACACACACACACACACACACACACACACACACACACACACACACACACACACACACACACACACACACTTTCACTCCTGGCAAGTGGCAACCCAGCAACAGTCCCAAACCCTACAGAATAAGCAGTATATAGTGAAAGGACATTTTTAGCTCATCTAGTCTCATCACTATATGTCATCAGAAATGTGCTACTGGTGGTGGCAGGGTCAGCTGTGCATACCGGACATATATCCTCATCCTACAAATCTGACAAGGATAGATAAGTCGACAAACAGGCACTTGACAGCCATGGACATGTAGATGGAAGACTGCTTATTTGTCTACTTTCTTTATATCCCAGATTTTAAAGTCAATCGCTGGGAGTGCTAAAAAAAATAAATACAATATATAAATACAAAACACAAAACATTAAACGCACATTAAAAATAAATTTATAATTTCCATGCATTATGAATGAATGAATGAATGAATGAATGAATGAACATTAAAAAGAAACCTATATGCTTAAGTGGGTAGTACAAGGATGCAAATCAGGACCCAGCTACAGCTGGTCTATCACTTGAGACATCAAGATTGATTTTTGTCTGAGCTCTAAGGGCCACACGGCGGCGTGATGATGACAATGAGAGAAGCAGACAAAAGACAATACCTGGAGAGTAAAAAGACATTTTAGGCTATCTGAGGGAGTTCTGAGTCTGATTGTAGATAGTAATGGTGGTAAATTGCTGAATCTTTAAGCAGAAGATATCTCAGCAAAGAAAAGGGTGCTTCCTACAGGATTCAGAAAAGAATGTTAAGATATTGCATTAGGACAGAGGTCTTCAAACCTGCTCCTGGGGACCCACTGTCGTGCAGAGTCTAGCTCCAACCCTAATCAAAGACAGGTGAAGCTAATCAAGCTCTCCAGGATCACTTGTTGAAAATACACAGGCCAGTGTGCTGAAGCAGGTTTGAAATAAACTTTGCAGGACAGTGGGTCCCCAGGAGCAGGGTTGAAGACCTCTGCATTAGGAGATTGTATCCTCTTAGAAAGCTTGTGTCCTTAAATTCTCTTATAAAACACTGCTGACATCTTCAGCTACTGCGTCTTACACTGTTTTTAGGTCTCCCGTCTTGAATGTTGTGTTTTTAAGATGGTGTGTCAAATTAAAAAAAAAAAAATACTTCAACTTGTGCGTCTCAAGACCCCTGCATTCTGTTCCATCCCTTTGCTGGCCATCTAGATGAATGGAAGAACATGTCTGTGTAAATGACTCCTAATGAACACATCTGATTTGAATAATTTGAAAACCATGTTTTCTTGGGGCCAATTATTTGACTACTTGTTCAAGTAACACACAGACTAGTCCATAAGAAAAATAATAAATAAATAAAAAAAAATAATAATAATTTTTATATATATATATATATATATATATATATATATATATATATATATATATATATATATATATATATATATATATACACACATACTCACCTAAAGGATTATTAGGAACACCTGTTCAATTTCTCATTAATGCAATTATCTAAATCAACCAATCACATGGCAGTTGCTTCAATGCATTTAGGGGTGTGGTCCTGGTCAAGACAATCTCCTGAACTCCAAACTGAATGTCAGAATGGGAAAGAAAGGTGATTTAAGCAATTTTGAGCATGGCATGGTTGTTGGTGCCAGACGGGCCGGTCTGAGTATTTCACAATCTGCTCAGTTACTGGGATTTTCACGCACAACCATTTCTTGGGTTTACAAAGAATGGTGTGAAAAGGGAAAAACATCCAGTATGCAGCAGTCCTGTGGGCGAAAATGCCTTGTTGATGCTAGAGGTCAGAGGAGAATGGGCCGACTGATTCAAGCTGATAGAAGAGCAACTTTGACTGTAATAACCACTCGTTACAACCGAGGTATGCAGCAAAGCATTTGTGAAGCCACAACATGCACAACCTTGAGGCAGATGGGCTACAACAGCAGAAGACCCCACCGGGTACCACTCATCTCCACTACAAATAGGAAAAAGAGGCTACAATTTGCACGAGCTCACCAAAATTGGACAGTTGAAGACTGGAAAAATGTTGCCTGGTCTGGTGAGTCTCGATTTCTGTTGAGACATTCAGATGGTAGAGTCAGAATTTGGCATAAACAGAATGAAAACATGGATCCATCATGCCTTGTTACCACTGTGCAGGCTGGTGGTGGTGGTGTAATGGTGTGGGGGATGTTTTCTTGGCACACTTTAGGCCCCTTAGTGCCAATTGGGCATTGTTTAAATGCCACGGCCTACCTGAGCATTGTTTCTGACCATGTCCATCCCTTTATGACCACCATGTACCCATTCTCTGATGGCTACTTCCAGCAGGATAATGCACCATGTCACAAAGCTTGAATCATTTCAAATTGGTTTCTTGAACATGACAATGAGTTCACTGTGCTAAAATGGCCCCCACAGTCACCAGATCTCAACCCAATAGAGCATCTTTGGGATGTGGTGGAACGGGAGCTTCGTGCCCTGGATGTGCATCCCACAAATCTCCATCAACTGCAAGATGCTATCCTATCAATATGGGCCAACATTTCTAAAGAATGCTTTCAGCACCTTGTTGAATCAATGCCATGTAGAATTAAGGCAGTTCTGAAGGCGAAAGGGCATCAAGCACAGTATTAGTATGGTGTTCCTAATAATCCTTTAGGTGAGTGTGTATTATATATATATATATATATATATATATATATATATATATATATATATATATATATATATATATATATATATATATATATATATATATGTATATATGTATGTATGCATGTATGTATGTATGCATGTATGTATGTATGTATGTATGTATGTAGGCTGGCATATCTCTAAAAGTCTCCAATGAGGATTTACGCCTCTGACCCCTTCTGACCCTTGCACCTGGGCCCTGGTTCACCCCTGGCCAGTAACTATTAGTGCAGAAAGAGCACAGCACTAATAGTCTGTATTTACTGTCTTCACTGCTAAGAAGCCTCTTTTCCTGCACTAATGACTGTGATTTTGAGAGAGAGAGAGAGAGAGAGAGAGAGAGAGAGAGAGAGAGAGAGAGAGAGAGAGAGAGAGAGAGAGAGAGAGAGAGAGAGAGAGAGAGAGAGAGAGAGAGAGAGAGACAGACAGGCAGGCAAGAAAAGAGAGGAGGGGGCATCTGTGGAGAATGTGAGAAATAGAAGACCGTTTCACAGAGAAAATATTTTTTGTATTTGTTAATATATAATAGTTGAGTGTCAAAAATGCCAATACTACAGTGAACAACTGAGGCAGCATTGGCAGCAATGTTTTACCTTGCAGTTTACAGTGAATTTAAGCAATAATGCGAGTGAATATAAGCAATAATGTGAGGCTGCAGTTGAGAAGTATAGCAATATTCTCTAGGTATTTTTTTTATATGGGATTAAAAAATATATATATGGAGAAGTAGTTACAGAAAAAAACAGATGTTACCACAACACTCTGCTATCCAAAATGAGCAAAAACTATAAAATCAGTAAAACAGTATTGAAGATGATGAAACCCCTAAGGCCTGTTTGATACCAAGAATGATAACTATAAAGATAACAATATTAGCGTCCACACATAAAATTAAAATGATTATTAAAACTTTATAGTTATTGTCTTTGGTGTGAACAGAACTTTAAAATCACAGTAAAAATCGGATACAAAAAACATGCGCTGTGTATTCTGACAGCTTTCTATCAGAACCAGAATTAACTTCTTGAGCAATCTGAGCTACAGTAGCTCGTCTGTTTGACTTGGCCCATGGCCATGACCCTGTCGCCGGTTCACCACTGTTCCTTCCTTGGACCACTTTTGATAGATACTGACCACTGCAGACCGGGAACACCCCACAAGAGCTGCAGTTTTGGAGATGCTCTGACCCAGTCATCTTGCCATCACTAACAGGTGCCGTGATGAAGAGATAATCAGTGTTATTCACCTGTAACCTGTCATAATGTTATGCAGTATGCAGTATGTTCTCACTTTGATAATTCAAAAGTATAATCGGATATTAAATAATCGTTATTTTTATTTGGGGGTTGTATTTTTCCACATGAAACAAACAGTTCTGCTGTTCCCCATTTAAATACAGATAAAAAAGTCGTCCCTGCATCTGAGAACGCATTTTCTTCAAAATTGACTGATTTTCCATGTCGGTATGCTTCATATACATAGTCATCATCAACAGTCACAGCAACTCAATAACCTTATTAAGGTTAAGTTAAGGGCCCTATACCAACTCTCTTTACGGTTTCTGAGCACATCCAACTATCTGTGGTAGTCAGTGGGACAGGCTCTTGCAGCCTTGGAAGTGATTCTTACCTCCAATTCACACCGAAGAAAAGACAAACTATTGTGCTTCTTTCTCTGCAAAAACAAAGCCACCTGACATCGCTACAGGAAGATGCTGACTGTTATAGTGATGTGTACCAAACATTTTACTTGAGCATCCTAAAACTTAAATGATTAGCATCATTTAGAAAGAAAGAGAAGTCAGTGTTTACAGAATATGAATTATTGTTTCTCACTAAATTTGACACGCGCCATTGGTGCACACAAACACATACTGTCTAAGGCAAAGCCCTGAAGCAACACATCACACATATTCACAGTCAGTCAGTCTATGAATGGCATCCTAATTCAGTCTATTACAATTGTATATGTTTGTGCTAAGCTCCAGTTCTTGTATTAGTGAGTTTTATGTTGATTTGAATTGATATTTAATCTGTCGTTTACTCGTTTACTCTACACCTGGAAGTGTTTGTTTATGCAAAATGTATTTATAAATAATTATTAAATTGAATCAAATACTTTTGTTGTTGTTTACAGATTTTTCTTTAATAGTCTATAAAAAATTGTCTAATACTGAGACAATTAGATTTCAAAACAGCTGTGAATAATATATGCTAATAATAATAATAATAATAATAATAATAATGATTGCATAAATATGCATTCTGATACAATTATGAACATTTATTACTATTATTATTATTAGTAGTAGTAGTAGTATTAGCTGTTGTAGTAGTAGAAGCAGTAAAAAAAAAATGTATTATTGTATCAAAGCTCAAATGAACTATTAATAATCAGTTCTTGCTGCAGTGGTCTTGTAGATATCAAATAAATCAGCTTTCATGTGAGAAATTAACTCATAACCTTAAATCATAAATATGACACATTGTTGAGACTCTGGAAATCCTTGTATTTTTTTTTATAGAAACTCTAATTGTCTGTTCCACTATGACTTTTCTGTTTGCATTATTATTATAATTTGTTTGTTCTTTTCATCTATCTGTGTAATTTATGCAGGCAGAGATGCATATATAATTTAACTGTTACATTTTAGTGCTTTTTGTTAGTTTGTACATTGTTGTTATTGTATATGTTTGTTAAATTTAGAAAGTAATTAAAAACATAATACAAAATTGGTGGTTCTGGATCCTGTTATTGGACACACAAGTATAAAAATAATTTGAATTGGTAAATATATTTATGACTGATTCCTTGCCACGAGCTGTTCAGCTCTTCCAGATAACCGGCAGCATCTCTCTGGACATCATTAAAGGTTAACCTTGAGGTTAAGCTCGAAGCACTCTTCAAATTATTGAAAATGTTCAGCCATTCTAAAACCCTAACACAACCATGAACCCATACAAACAGAAGGATGTTGCTGCATACATGCAGCTCATCTCCATTATTAGTCCACAAAAACCGACAAAGGAAACAATATCATTCATACAGAACTATTATCAGACAGAAATGACAAGGGAAGACCAAAACAGACATCTGATGACGCAGTGCCAAGTCTTTCACTAAAGGAGATAAAAACAATTAAATAAAAAATGAGCACAATTGTGCTTGCTGTCTGCTGCACCTCTGTGCTTCCTGCTAATACCCACATCACAGTGCTGTGCTGGGGCAGTTTTGTAATGTTAGTTTGATCTGTTTTCTAGTTTGAAGTTCTGCACTTGCTTAAAAAAAAAAAAAAAAAAAAAAAAAAAGCTAATTGGGTTTGTAGTTCCCTGTTGGGATGCCAGAGAGCTTTGTCAGCACTAAAGGGGAGGGCAGAGGAATATACGGGTAAAAAAAAAAAAACCTACTTAAATCCAAGTCCCCATCCAGTTTCCCAGTTAGAGTTTGTGCTGTTGTGGCCAAAACCACATGGCCCGAGGCTGAGAGGAAAATAATACAGGTAAATGATGACAAAGAGGAATTTTAAAACCCAACGGGAAAGATGAGAGCTGAAATCACGTTCAAGCACAAGCACAGTGCCATTCAGCGTGCATTAACTGAATGTGAATAAAATGTGTAGAATGAGTAGATGGGGTGTGCTAATGCTGAGAGGCTGATTATGTGTTTATTTCGGTCAGGTGATTCTGGGGAACTGAAAGACCTAAGAGGGAGAACTTTTTCTCAAACCAACAAAACAGTCTTACATGACATCCATTCAGATTCTTGTATAGCACACAATAACTGCAAATAAAGGCTAACACATGTTTTTTCAACTTACTCTTCAGTGCAAGTCTCCTTTTGTTTGGATGTCAACATTGAGACAAAAAGAAAATACCATTTATTATGAAAGAAACCATCAATAAACAAGAAATGCTCAATAAATCTGACTACTGTAATAATATATATATATATATATATATATATATATATATATATATATATATATATATATATATATATATATATATATATATATATATATATATATATACACACACACACACACACACACATATATATATACAGAGAGAGAGAGAGAGAGAGAGAGAGAGAGAGAGAGAGAGAGAGAGAGAGAGAGAGAGAGAGAGAGAGAGAGAGAGAGAGAGAGAGAGAGAAGACAGAGAGAGAGAGATTTACTCATCAAACAGAACCAAACAGGTATTTAGGCAATGTGCTTCAAGTGATTCATCACAGGATTAATCATTAGAATTCACATAGATACGATGCACTTAACATACAGATCCACTCTTCAGTCTGTGAAAATCATAAACTCGGTAATTATAAACAGGTAAACATTAATAAGGCTTCCGAGAAGCTCACAAAACTCAAATTACTTTTATCTTGCAGGAGGACTCATGGAAAACAGGTACGTCCATGTAACAAACACAAACAAGTAGGAGGATCAGACAATGGTTTCCTTTACAAACACCAGACAATGCTAAACCGCAGAGGTGAGTATAGTAGAAAGTCTTAGGGTGTGTTTACATGACAATGATGTACTAAAAATGAAAACGTTTTTCCTTAGCATTTTTCGTTGACAATGACAACATTGTCAAATCAATCTCATGCACACGAAGCCGCCAAAACAACTAAAAATGCTGTATTATTCATACCAGGCCAGTAGGTGGAGATGTCACTTTGAAAAGAAACAGCGGCTATAGACTTAATAAGCTATTCGCATGACCAAGACATCACAATTTTCTCAAATTTGCATTTTTGTAGTTTACACAGAGACGATAACAGTATTGTTTTCAAAACCATGCACTTTGAAATTTGATTTCAGGCTGCCAAACGCCGTTGTCTTGTAAATGAACCCCTAAGGGGCTGTTTACACAACACCATTTTTAACTAAAAATTAAAACATGTAAAAAACTTTTTGGCCGTTCATTTACATGACAACAGCGTTTTGGGAGCCTGAATACACAAGTTTTCAAAGTGCAAGTTTTTCACCGTGGCCACAGTTAAGATTTTAGAATAACCATTGTTGTTGTATAATGTACCCTTAGTGTGCAACATTGATTGATAACAGTGGAGTTAGATTAGTAATTTGGGGAGTGTGAGAGGGTGAGTGAGAGAGTGAGGGAGTGCAAATCAGCCAATCATTTTCTTTTTTTTATTAAATTTGATTTTTAATCGAATTGGTCTAATCGGCCATCATGGGAAGCAGATAATATCAGGACTTTTTCATCCATTAAACTGTTTTTCCATGGCAGTACTGAACTTTTATCCTCTCTTTATAATTATTAAAAAAATATTTAATTAGCTCGGTTTCCATCCACTTATTTATATGCACGTTTTTTTGAAAAATTTCATAAAAATGTTTGAGGAAAAAAATCGCACATGCTCGCTTGAGGTGGCTACATTTTTTTATTCGGTAATGAGGAGCGCATTAACTAGAATAGAAACACATTTACAATATACATTTCCAGATAAGTATCAAAAAGAAAATACCTTCTTTATCTGCTTTATTCGCTAATTGTTTTTCCTTTATTCCATTTTTTTTTATTTTTTATAAATTAAATCCACAACTTAAATTGAAACATTGCAAATACATATAGCTTCATTATGAACAATGATGATTTAAAATAAAAAAATAAAAATGTATAGATAAGAATTATAGATTTAGCATAATATTGGCCACCATATTGGTTACAAGCCATAGTGATACATTTTTTTGTTTTGTTTTAATCGCTATAAGCCATAAATAAATTTATATCCATTCCCTACTGTGGCATTTTATGGACTCTTGATCAGACCGGCATCTTGTACTCAGTCTATTTTTTTAAGGACAGGTAGGCCCTTCTCTGCTGGTGGCTAATGTAGAGTTCCAACGTAAAGTGTGTAATAAACTCTCTGTCTAGAATTTTGTCAGTTTAGCTGTTTCCCCCTTCATCCAGAGGTCTGGCTTAAGTGAGCTTGTTGCCAGGGCAACTGTCTCCTATGAGCATCACTTTTCCATTGAGACAGAATTCTTTGATAATCCAAGGGATTGAGAGAGAGGAGGTGGGTGAGAGGAGTAGAGTGCTTTGCTGCGTCCTCTGAGGCAGACAGACTCACACACACAGACACACACAAGTATCGTGGGTTAACTAAACGCAACAACTCAAATGTCACTGACTACATAAAACCCTGACAGTTTCACAGATGCACAGACTGTAAAATAGGAAGAGGTGTCACAATGTAACACTAGACTTCTATATTTTTGGAAGACAATGCTTGCACATGCAAAACTCACCACTGCTATGATATGGTGTTCAGGGAGGTTACACATTTATATATATTTATATATTTTTTTTTTTTTTTTTTTTTGTAAATTTTTTCCCCAAAAATATATCCTACTTTAAATATTATAATGTTACAATAAAATTTTCAAAATGTTATGAATTATTTTTCCTAGTTTTATAAAAAAAAAAACACAACTAGTTTTATCTCATAACACTACAACTTTATTCACATCATTTTGGCTTTATTTTCAAAATATTATTGTGAAGTCGAGAATACGAGAATGGAAAAAATGTCATCATCAAATCACATGATTCGAGACATCATTCATGCATGTGGTTTGTTCATATTACCAATTAATAAATAACAAGTTTAGCAATACTTTCAAGCACCACTAATTAACAATTTACTAACTTTGTAAAACCTCAGTGAAAACTAGGGCTGTGCGATATTGAAGAAAAATGCGATATACAATACCTTGTTAAATAATGCGATATTCGATATGTGATACGATACTGCTTTAAGTGTGTAAAATCTATTTAAATTATATTTTTAAAAATATTTAAAAACTCATTGCTAAACCTTCTGAAAGTGACCAGCAGTGTTTTAGCAAAAATTAATGTCACAATTCTGACAATATAATTTTAACATCAATGTAAACAAACAAAAATGTAGTGCCAATATTTAAATACCAAAAACTCTTTGCTTGACTTGGTAATATAGTTCTATCAAGCTAAAACTTAACATCAAGAACATCCATGTAAACAAAGACACCTGAACTAGGGGTGGACGATTATTTTTCTTATTTTAATTTATCTTTGTTATTAAAAATAAGAACTAACAGTAGTCTTCACATGAATTAAATGTACACTGATACATAATAAAGCTACAAAGGTTATTCAGCCAAAAGCACTGAGTGATTTTCTCTTGTTCTTTTGTTGTTTGACAGACAGCGGCAGGTTTTCTGTATCAGCGGGTTTACTGTATTAGCGGGTTTACTGTATCAGCGGGTTTACTAGCAGGTTTACTGTATCAGCGGGTTTACAGCGGGTTTACTGTATCAGCGGGTTTACAGCGGGTTTACTGTATCAGCGGGTTTACTAGCAGGTTTACTGTATCAGCGGGTTTACTAGCAGGTTTACTGTATCAGCGGGTTTACTGTATCAGCGGGTTTACTGTATCAGCGGGTTTACTAGCGGTTTTACTGTATCAGCGGGTTTACTAGCAGGTTTTCTGTATCAGCGGGTTTACAGCGGGTTTACTGTATCAGCAGGTTTACTGTATCAGCGGGTTTACTAGCAGGTTTACTGTATCAGCGGGTTTACTGTATCAGCGGGTTTACTGTATCAGCGGGTTTACCAGCAGGTTTACTGTATCAGCAGGTTTACTGTATCAGCAGGTTTACTAGCAGGTTTACTGTATCAGCAGTTTACTGTATCAGCAGGTTTACTAGCAGGTTTACTAGCAGGTTTACTGTATCAGCGGGTTTACTGTATCAGCAGGTTTACTAGCAGGTTTACTGTATCAGCGGGTTTACTGTATCAGCAGTTTACTGTATCAGCAGGTTTACTAGCAGGTTTACTGTATCAGCGGGTTTACTGTATCAGCGGGTTTACTGTATCAGCGGGTTTACTGTATCAGCAGTTTACTGTATCAGCGGGTTTACTGTATCAGCGGGTTTACTGTATCAGCAGGTTTACCAGCAGGGTTACTGTATCAGCAGGTTTACTGTATCACTGGGTTTAGTGTATCAGCAGGTTTACTGTATCAGCGGGTTTACTGTATCAGCAGTTTACTGTATCAGCGGGTTTACTGTATCAGCAGGTTTACCAGCAGGTTTACTATATCAGCGGGTTTACTGTATCAGCAGGTTTACTGTATCAGCGGTTTACTGTATCAGCGGGTTTACTGTATCAGCAGGTTTACTGTATCAGCGGGTTTACTGTATCAGCGGGTTTACTAGCAGGTTTACTGTATCAGTGGGTTTACCAGCAAGGTTACTGTATCAGTAGGTTTACTATATCAGCGGGTTTACTGTATCAGCGGGTTTACTGTATCAGCAGTTTACTGTATCAGCGGGTTTACTGTATCAGCGGGTTTACTGTATCAGCAGGTTTACCAGCAGGGTTACTGTATCAGCAGGTTTACCAGCAGGTTTACTGTATCAGCAGGTTTACCAGCAGGGTTACTGTATCAACAGGTTTACTGTATCAGCGGGTTTACTGTATCAGCGGGTTTACTGTATCAGCGGGTTTACCAGTAGGGTTACTGTATCAACAGGTTTACTGTATCAGCGGGTTTACCAGCAGGTTTACTGTATCAGCGGGTTTACTGTATCAGCGGGTTTACTAGCAGGTTTACTGTATCAGCAGGTTTACTAACAGGTTTACTGCATCAGCAGGTTTACTAACAGGTTTACTGTATCAGCGGGTTTACTGTATTAGCGGGTTTACTGTATCAGTGGGTTTACTGTATTAGCGGGTTTACTGTATCAACGGGTTTACTGTATCAGCGGGTTTACTGTATCAGCGGGTTTACTGTATTAGCAGGCTGTCACTTTAAGACCTAATGCACGGATCCTATTGACACGCATTCGGTTTCTTTCCTCAACTGATATCGTAATAACTTAAAGCATAACCGACTGTGTTTACATGAATACCCATCAAGACAGCCATTTTGACATAACTGTGTGTGTATTTGACAGTTTGAGTGTGTAACAAGGCACGAGACAGACCTGAAGGGATCACACACTTTCAGAGAGGCGGCTTGAGCGCACATTTCGGTGTGTGTGTCAGACAGCGCGAGACTGCAAGGAGTTGTTTTTCGCAAGTTACTGCGTTTAATAAGCAAGCAAGCAAGTCACATAAGTAACAGTCGTGTGCCCAGTCTATTCTCTGCTGTATGCGTCAACCTAAAACGTACACTTTTCACAATGTTGAAGTAGCCTATTAAAATCATTCAGATATTGCGTGCCGTTGTGATATGCATATTGCGATATGTACATTCGTGAGATTTCGAAAATTTCGATATATTGTGCAGCCCTAGTGAAAATATATAGAGAAAAACACAATGCGCAACAAAACTGTTACAATGCCAATCTTGCATTTTGAACACATGCAAGGAACGAAAGTAAACGAGGGAAATAGAAATCGAGGATTAGAATTGGGAATTGGTCTGTGATGTGTGACTGCAGCAAATGGAAATGTTATCCCTCATCATTAGTGCACGACTAACAATCAGACCCAGCACAGCCATACGCCGCTACCTCATTATAAAAGTGCATATTAGTGTGTGACTGTGCAATTGAGTGAGTGAGCAAGAGGGCACACAAAAGGACGGGGTATAATATGGGTCAGATTATCATGCCTTGTGTCTTTTCTTCCTAACACTACGAAAAACAGATAAACTCCCAAGGCGGTAGAATGGTGTTGGTTGTAGATGGTGCTAGGGAATGCTAATGGCGGGGGGTAGATGAGATTTCCACTGACGCATATGCACATTTCTGCAGCCGCTAACTCCATGCACAGGCCAAAGACATGGACATGGTGTTTGCCATGCCTCACTGGGTTTTTTTGCCCATCTCTTAAAGCCTGACCTACACTGAGTCCTGTCATAAAAAATTATTTATTTTATACGGAGTGACAGAATACCAAATTGGGATAATGATGATAATAATAATAATAATAATAATAATAATAATAATAATAATAATAATAATAATACAGCAATAGACTACCAGGGAAGGTATTTTTTCACATGTAATGTATTTTTAATATTAATTAGCTAAAATCAAAACCCTCTGCCAGAAATGTGGGGAAATTAATATTAAAAATACATTAAATTGACGTCACTTTCCCGCCAAAACACGCCCTCTCAGCCTGACTGAGTGGCAAAAGGAAAACTGTGAAAATGCGAGTAAAATGAAATATTATCACTTTAAATTAAAGGTTGAACTCGATATAGAGTTCCTTACAACTTGCCAAAGATCCAGTGATCCATGGATATTGACATGCAGCCAGGGTCATGTTTCCTGACATTTATGTGTGCCTGATTTCGACGCCAGGGAAAAACATTAAGTAAATTTGCCTGTGAATGCTTTATATAAATACAATATAGGAAGGTCTAAATCCGGGTGATCACTTATATCAATATTATAATCATATCATCCAGCCCTAAAACTTGTATAGTGTTTATTTAAAATCCAATCCATATTATCCAGTTATGCAGAATATATGATGGTAAATATTAGGGGTGGCACGGTACATGAAAAAACATCCGAAACGTTCGGTTCGCTTGTCTCGTTTCGGAGATTGTGAGTCGCACGGTTCGACTCATGCGCAATGTAGCCTCGTGCCCGTATGTTACCTCAGACAGTGGGTGACCTTTTCGCATGAAATAAGAGGTGTGTGTGGACGTACAGTAAAAGTGGAGTGCTGCAGGTCACGTCACGTGTAGAAATGGCAAATGGGAGAGATAAGGAAGGCTCCCCGGATTTGGAGGCTGCGCCAGCATCGTATAATGCCGGCTTCACACCGCACGCGCAAGCAGTGCGTTGGCAGGGCAGAAGCAGTGCGTATGGACAGCGGGAGCCGTGCGCGCCGTTGTGCATTCACACTGGCAGCGTTTGTCTTGCGCAGCTGAACCGCGGCTCATGTATTGCAAATAAAGACGAATATAGTCCATTCTGTCACATTTTCCGGTGTTCTCCGACCCATGTCATATATCTGCTGCAAATGCGACCGTGTTCCCCTCTGTCCCAAACTCACATGCATATAACATGTTGTATACAAGTAGTTCACATGATAAATGTAACATTAAAGTTAAGATATGCTTCTAATTTTAATAATTTAAACAGGCCTTTGAAGTTTGGGCAAAAAGCTGCTCACGCTGAATTAAAGCCACAGTGCATTGTTCGGATCAATATTGACATGATTAACATGAAACAGGAAACAACTTCTACATGATATAAAAAAAATGTTTTAATACTGTATCCTAAATTGTGGATATTTAAGCTATATATCATATGCTGAAGTGAATTTCTGGTGTGTTAATGATTAAAAGAAAAAACAACAAGAACCGTACAGAACCAAAGATCGTGACCCTAAAACCATGATACGAACCGAAACCGTGGGTTTGTGAACCGTGCCACCCCTAGTAAATATTTAATAATGAGTTGTCAATACAATATATAACAACACAATATATAGGATATATATTCACTCTGAAAACCAATGCTGCCACCAGGTGTTTTTTGCCACACAGTGGGCGTAACCGCAGTCACTCTGGCCGACAGTATTTGTCGCTTTGTTAAGCTACTATTCAAAAGTACCAAAAAAAATAAATAAAATTTTGAGCCTTATTTGTTTTACTAAACAACCAATTCAAACAGCATTAGCCTCGCTGTTGCTCAGCTTTGCAATGTTTATTATAGATGATTTATCCGTGTTAGATAAAAAGATCGCAATCTTGATTCAAATGTGATCTTATTCCTAAATGACAAAGATTTACTTGCGTCTATTAAACCTTTGACAAAATCACACTAGAACATTTAGATTTGCGTTTGCGCTGCCACTGACCCAGAGAGAGCAGTTTCACGATTGTATCAATTACATCCTTATGCCAGTAGGTGGCGACAAGTGACTGTTTTTTTGTCATTGAATCAAATCATTTTGATTTGTTCAAAAATGCTGATCCATTCATTAATAAAACAAGTATTTATGAAAGAGTCATTGAGTCATTCAATTGAACTGATTTTTTATTTAAACATTTTTAAATAGACTGTAGCAAATAACATTTTGTCAGAAACTTTAGGAAATTACATATTAAGTTTAGTTGTCTATTCAGAATCGTGATCTCCATTTTCGTCCGTCCAATGAGATGTTAAACTGAGGTCCTGACTCCCTTTGGTCATTAAAAATCCCAGGATGTCCTTCAGAAAAACAGTAGGGGTGTAACCCCGGCATCCTGGCCAAATTTGCCCAGTGGCCTCTGTCCATCATGGCCTCCTAATCATCCCCATATACCGATTGGCCAATAAGCTGGTGTGTGGTGGGCGTTCTGGCGCAATATGGCTGCCGTCGCATCATCCAGGTGGATGCTGCACATTGGTGGTGGTTGAGGAGTTTCCCCCCTTCTATATGTAAAGCGCTTTGAGTACCCAGAAAAGAACTATATAAATGTAACAAATTATTATTATAATTATTAATTATTTGAAACAAAAAAATGTAATTCTCAATTTATCTAGAATCGTGCAGCTCTAATCTGTTTAAATTTTGTATGTGCCTATGAGTCATTCATACAGCCATTTATTTTTTTACAAATAAAGTGTTGTTTCTGTTCTCTTTTTTTCCAAAACCATTTCCAAATCCATTCTTCCTCAAAATTACTAAAACAATTACTAAAAGAAAGGAAGGAACCAAAATGTTTAATTCCTTATACGATTCCCATCCCTACTTCTAACACAGCAACTGTTGTGATCACTGCAATCACGAAAAGGTGAGCTTTTCTCAGGCAACCAATAAGACTAGAACCATAATCTCCTGTGAGTGTACATCATTTTAATAATTTTTGTTCTATTCTTTAAAGTCCTATTCATTTGTCCTTGCACCTGCTCCATCTATCTCTTTGTCTCTTTCCTGACTTGACATGCGCTCATTCATCTGTCCCTGTCCTCACTTTGTTCCCACATGCTCCGTTTACCTCCGTCTCCTTTGTGGAAATCACTGACTGCCTATCGACACAACACAAGATGCATTTTAGCATAGCTCAACACCCTCGACACAAGGTGCTACATTCCCCTGCCACAGTAACACGACAAATTAAACAACCATCAAAAGCATCTATCCATTAAGGTGTCTGTTCTGTGGTAACCCACACAACTATAACTTTTATTAACCTCTTTTCTAATCGAAAGAAGATGCGAATAGATCGAGTTTTGCACCGCACATTAACCACCAGGATGCCGCAGTCCCTCAGGAAGATGAAGGGACGGGTGGCTAGAAGTCTGTGGGTCGATGGCAGGAGGTTAATGGCCCCCAGCCCCCCTTCTAAATTCACAAGGAATAACAGTAGGAGGAAGAAGTGCTGTCTGCTCATGGGTGCTAAGGCAGGAGCGGTCAAATGTGAGTTTTATTGGCCTTGCATTGCCTGCGTCAATCAATAGCCGCTGGTGGAATGAAGCTAGCTGTGTTAAAACACCACTTCCACTCCTGTGAGCTGAGAAGTCTGGCGGCACTCAGGTGGATGAGACTGAACCCCAGCAGACTGAGAGAGCATGAGCTGTGCAATACTGCAAGCATTTAAGTGTCTAGGACTGAAGGGTACAACAGAAAAAGCCGTTTTAGCATCTCTCTGATCTCTCCCTTCAGCTGACTGATAGATATAACCTCCTTTCTCTCAATTTATCCCCAGTCTTATTCTGCACTGGTCATTTGCCAGTCAGGTATTTAGCTATGGCTTTCTACTAGGGCTGGGTTAAAAATATTGATTTCTTGATGTAAATCAAATCTCATTTTGATGAACCGATATTGATTCTTAATTGATCTTTAAATCTATGCTATGCTTTCAAAAATTTGTACCATGTCTCCCATCCATCGCAGAAAACTGTTTTGTTGTGTTTTTGATATTAAACAAAGTCTCAGCTTTCAAAATCGGTCCATTTTATTTCAAAATGCAAAGAATAAATACTGTTTTAGTGCTTTTTAATGTGGCGTGGTGGATCGCTTTAGCAGTCTTCAAAAGAAACAGAAGTGGAGCGCACATGAGCTGATCATCGCTTCTTTTTTAAGTTATTGCATGAAATAAACCTAAACGAATGTCAGAAAGAGACAGAACTCTGTATCATGTCTCGTGTCTCAATCAGTTATATATCACGTAATGTTATGCTTTTACCTCAGAAAAGCCATTCAATGACCACAACTCAATAGTTATCAAGAAAAATTTACTCTAGAGAGGAGCATTTTGCTAAATATATGCACTAGATTACTGTCACGCACAGCTGAAAAAGAAAATATGGCGGGGTGAAATAAAAGAGCTGGATCTATTCACTGGCAGTAGCTTTTAGTTAACAAACTCCAAAAACAAAACTCTCAGGATACTTACTTAGACTTGGCAAGACACAAAAAGAACAACCAGTAATACGTGATGATAACTGACAAATTAACGGAACAAAACAATGGGCTTAAAGGATTAGTTCACTTTAAAATGTCCTGATAATTTACTCACCCCCATCTCATCCAAGGTGTTTGTGTCTTTCTTTCTTCAGTCGAAAAGATTTTGAGGAAAACATTCCAGGAGTTTTCTTCACATAATGTACTTCAATTGCAACCAACGGGTTGAAGGTCCAAATCAATGCAAAGGGTTTCAAAGGGCTCTGCATGATCCCAGGCGAGAAATAGGGTCTAATTTAGTTGAGAGCTATTCCTTGAGAACATTTGATGTATTATACCTGATACATCTTCAAATCAAAAGGCAAGCCTAGGAATTGGAATCAAATCGTGAAATTTTTGTCAGTACCCAGCCCTATTTTTTTACTCTATTTGGTACGTTTACATAGGACACATCTAAAAATGGAGATGGCGCACAATCGACAGGAACAGAAATCAATATGATTTAAAAAGTTGAAGAAGAAAGAAATTCGAAGAAAATGTGGAAAGCCAGTTGTGAGGATTCTGAGACAGTGAGCATTTTTGTGTTGTCTCTGTGGAGCCATTTGGCAACTCAAAGTGTGGGTAAAATGTGCCCTATGCAGTCTCTGGTCCCACCACTCTATGGTTAACAACATTCATTTGTCACCATTGTGGCTCTGATTGAGAATATTCACACATTGATAAAATCGTGCACACATTGACAGTGTTTTTTGTTAGACCTACATGATGTTCAGGCATAGGCACTGTAGTTGAGTATTCATTAAGCATAAATACCAGTAAGGAAGCTTGTTCTAGTAGACTAATTTACAGAAAGTGGATTTGAGTTATGGTCAGTCACAGAGAGACATGTTTTGTATTGTTCTTTTGGATTGTTTTAATAAAATTGTTTTTGAAGCATATTGCATGGTGTAACTTCCGGTAGCGGGGTAGATTGTAACAAAGGTACCATGTATTTGACATCACATCATACTGTGAGTTTCTTGCAAAGGTTTGAATTGGTGCCTTTTTGTAGTAAACAAATGTGGGTACTTCATATAAATCTATCTTTTGCTTAAGCAAAAAGTGTTACAAACATACCCGGTCTCTCCCCAAAATGCTGTTTTTTGAACTTTATATTCATACACTGTAAACCCAAATAAGTTGGAAAAACTCAAATTTGAACTTAAATATATATTTTTAAAGTTAAGAATTTCAAAGTTTAAGCAAGCAGAAATGGCTCATACATTTTTAATTGCGTAAAAAATTCCTCATTCATACATTTAACTTAAAATCATCATGTAATCTCAACTTAAATATTTTTAGTAGTGGAAATTTAGCTAGCTATAACTAGCTAATTCAGCAAATGCTAATTAGTAACAACCTGTTCTCAAACCAAGCTCATGCTTCACTTGTAACACTTAATTTTAGCATTTACTCTCACTTTCAAATGCATGGAAAAGCATGCTGGGACATAGCCCTGTTTCAGGTAAATTTAAGTTTGTCTAAATTGAAATAAATTTATAGAACTCAAAACAACGAAACAATTCAGATAAATACTCTAAAAAATACTCTAAATAATCAAAAGTTAATTTGAACAAGTTTGGTTAATTTGAGTTTGCCCTACTCAAACAAATTCATTATTTTGAGCGTTAGGGTTTACAGTGAAGATTTCGGGAAAAAACTATCACAGTTTCCACAAAAATATTAAGAAGCAAACCATTGATATTGATAAGAAAAGTTTCTTGAGCAGCAAATCAGCATATTAGAATGAGTTCTGCTGCTGAAAATTCAGCTTTACCATCACAGTTAAAATATTTAAAAATTGCACACTTGGACAAAAGTAGAGATGTGTGTGTGGCTTATTAGTTATGAATCTCCTGTCCTCAGTCTGTCTCTATAGTCATTCACTTTATACTTATGCACATCCCACAGATGCTGCATAAGTATAAAGAATTGGATTGAGATCTGGGGAATTTGGAGGCAAGTCAACACCTCTATACTTATTCAACCTTTCAGTCACTTTTCATTCTGTTCATCTGTAAAGTAATGACAGAGTTGAAAAAGACCAATGCAATGTGAATCCTGGTGGACGATGCTTTTTGCAGCAAATCACCCCTAAGTAAAAGAGCATATCTTTACTTTAATATTCTATTAGACTCACTAAGAAGTCAAGAGGGGCCTGAGGGGCCATCCTATTCGTCACAGGAACAAAAGACCACTTTCCCACTGCACACTGTGCCACAATAGTTTCTAGCATCAAAAGCTTCAAACCGCCTCAATACCGTTGAAAAGGTCACCACTATAATAGCAAGACATCATAACTGATAGCATTTGAATGCTACATTCACTTTCAGTAGACAGGTTTGATGTTTGGTCAAATGAAATGCTATGAAACGTGGCGAAAAAAGGAAGAAAAGCCCTTTGAGGTATTTATCTATATTTGAAGTGTATTTTTCTATACAATTTGACTAAATTCATTAAAAGCATCTCACAGAACAAAACACAAAATGCCTCCCTCTCTGACAAACATATAAAGAGGTGTCCTCAGAGACCACAGGGATTCACAGACCGCTGCAAAGAGCAGTAGGTGAATAGAAATTGAATAATACACAAAGGGGGTTTGGAGCCCCAAAAGGGTGTGAGGAGAATAGTGAAGCTCCTTCGGAGATGCTAATGTGATATTTGAGGGTAGATCTCATATGTAGGAAATGGACAGGAAATTGCAGAGATGCTTTTGAACTTTTTTAACCTTTAATAATGACCATGAGCTCTCTCAAAAAGGAAAAAACAAAACAAAAGAAAAACATCCAATGTCTGAATCATTCTGTCTGGGTGAGTTAAAATCATACTTGATCATTTTACATGCAGAGTACTTTTATAGTTTGCTGATTTTTTTAATAGATTTTTTATAGAATGCTGATTGGTCATTTCAACATTCCAGTATAAAACAGTAACAATTACGCAACTCCTGTTCAGCTAATAGTTTATATACACTGATCAGGCATAACATTATCCTAATATTGTGTTGGTCCACATTTTGCTGCCAAAACAGCCCTGACCCGTCCGTCGATCACACTTTGTGTCGGCTTGCCTTCTTCCCAGAGTGCATCCTGGTGTCATGTGTTCCCCAGGTAAGTGACACACATGGCTATCCACATGATGTAAAATAAAACATTTATTGCCACCGCTTTCGCCGGTGGGCGCCCTGACTGGTCTGCAGCTATGCAACCCCATAAACAACAATCTGCAATGCACTGTGTATTCTGACAGCTTTCTATCAGAACCAGCATTAACTTCCTGAGCAATTTGAGCTACAGTAGCTCGTCTGTTTGATCGGACCACACAGGCCAGCCTTCGCACCCCACATGCATCAGTGAGCCTTGGGTACGCCCATGACCCTGTCGCCGGTTCACCACTGTTCTTTCCTTGGACCACTTTTGATATATACTGACCAATGCAGACCGGGAACACCCCACAAGAGCTGCAGTTTTGGAGATGCTCTGACCCAGTCGTCTAGCTATCGAAATTTGGCCTTTGTCAAACTCGCTCAAATGCTTACGCTTTCCCATTTTTCCTGCTTCTAACATCAACTTTGATGACAAAATGTTCACTTTTCTGCCTAATATATCCCACCCACTAATATTCATCATAATGTTATGCCTGATCGGTATAGGTATATATTACATACACTATATTACCAAAAAGTTTTGGGGAGCCTGCCTTTATATGCACATGAACGTTAATGACATCCCATTCTTAATCCGTAGGGTTTAATATGGGTTTGACCCACTCTTTGCAGCTATAACAGCTTCAACTCTTCTGGGAAGGCTCTCCACAAGGTTTAGGAGTGTATTTATGGGAATTTTTGACCAATCTTCTAGAAGTGTATTTGTGAGGTCAGGCACTGATGTTGGACGAAAAGGCCTGGCTCGCAGTCTCTGCTCTAATTCATCCCAAAGGTGTTCTGTCGGGTTGAGGTCAGGACTCTGAGCAGGTCAAGACAAGTTGCAAGACACACCAAACTTGCTCATCCATGTCTTTATGGAGCTTGCTTTGTGCACTGGTGTGCAGTCATGTTGGAGCAGGAAGGGGCCATCCCCAAACTGTTCCAACAAAGTTGGGAGCATGAAATTGTCCAAAATGTCTTGGTATGCTGAAACATTAAGAGTTCCTTTCACTGGAACTAAGGGGCCAAGCGCAACCCCTGAAAAACAACCCCACACCATAATCTCCCCTCCACCAAACTTTACACTTTTCACCAGTGGTGAGAGTCCAGTGGCGGCGTGCTTTACACCACTGCATCTGACACTTTGCATTGCACTTAGTGATGTAAGGCTTGGATGCAGCTGCTCTGCCATGGAAACCCATTCCATGAAGCTCTCTATGCACTGTTCTTGAGCTAATCTGAAGGCCACACGAAGTTTGGAGGTCTGTAGCTATTGACTCTGCAGAAAGTTGGCAACTTCTCCGCACTGTGGACCTTAGCATGCACTCATTCCGCTTTGTGATTTTACATGTCCTACCACTTCATGGATGAGTTACTGTTGTCCCCAAATGCTTACAATTCACTGAGCTCCTGAGAGTGACCCATTCTTTCACAAATGTTTGTAGAAGCAGTCTGCATGCCTAGGTGCTTGATTTTATACACCTTTGGCCATGGAAGTGATTGGAAAAACCTTTGGCAATATAGTATATACAGTGCATCCGGAAAGTATTCACAGCACTTCACTTTTTCCACATTTTGTTAAGTTACAGCCTTATTCCAAAATGGATTGAATTATTTATTTATTTGACAATGTGAAAGAAGTTTGTTTGAAATCTTTGCAAATTAAATTAAATTAAATTAATTAAAAAACTAAAATATCACATGTACACAAGTATTCACAGCCTTTCCAGATGCTCAAAATTGAGCTCAGGTGCATCCTGTTTCCACTGATCATACTTGAGATGTTTCTACAACTTGATTGGAGTCCACCTGTGGTAAATTCAGTGGACATGATTTGGAAAGGCACACACCTGTCTATATAAGGTCTCACAGTTAACAGTGCATGTCAGAGCACAAACCAAGCCATGAAGTGGACCTCAGAGACAGGATTGTATCGAGGCACAGATCTGGGGAAGGGTATAGAAATATTTCTGCAGCACTGAAGGTCCCAATGAGCACAGTGGCCTCAATCATCGGTAAATGGAAGAAATTTCAAACCACCAGGACTCTTCCTAGAGCTGGCCGCCTGGCCAAACTGAGCGATCGAGGGAGAAGGGCCTTAGTCAGGGAGGTAACCAAGAACCCGATGGTCACTCTGACAGAGCTCCAGTATTTCTCTGTGGAGAGAGGAGAACCTTCCAGAAGAACAACCATCTCTGCAGCACTCCACCATTCAGGCCTGCATGACAGCCTATCTGGAGTTTGCCAAAAGGCACCTGAAGGACTCTCAGACCATGAGAAACAAAATTCTCTGGTCTGGTGAAAAGATTGAACTCTTCGGCCTGAATGGCAAGCGTCATGTCTGGAGGAAACCAGGCACCGCTCATCACTGGCCAATACCATACCTACAGTAAAGCATGGTGGTGGCAGCATCATGCTGTGGGGATGTTTTTCAGCTGCAGGAACTGGGAGACTAGTCAGAATTGAGGGAAAGATGAATGCAGCAATGTACAGAGACATCCTTGATGAAAACCTGCTCCAGAGCGCTCTGGACCTCAGACAGGGGAGCAAGTTTATCCTCCAACAGGACAACGACCCTAAGCACACAGGGACAAGTCTGTGAATGTCCTTGAGTGGCCCAACCAGGGCCCAGACTTGAACCCAATTGAACATCTCTGGAGAGATCTGAAAATCCAACCTGATGGATAATAATATTATTAAAATATATATTGAGTGAAGTCACCGCTGAAGGAGTTTTCAAAATGGACTATATTTAATATTTTCTCTTACTGCTGAAGAGTGTAGTTTTTGCACCACTAGTTTCACAATGGCAAGTGAAATAATGGCAGGTTTCCTAAACACTCTCTCTGCCTGCCATTAGTCAAACAAACAGATAGTCCTGTCTCCTATCTCACATTATCCTGGGAAAGAAGTATACTTGAACACCCGAACAATTGACAGACATCACTTTCAAATAAAGACTGGCATTGTTTAGAACAGGGTTTAATTTCCTGTCTGATTTCAGACAGCAGACCAACTGACAAAGCCAAACAGGCAATTGCTGAGACAGTAATTGCAGGTTTGGTCTACCAGCTTTCATACAGTAAAGACAAACACTGGAAAATACTGAGTGATGAATGTTTCCTCTGCTTAAAGCATCAGGTAACAAAAGTCCCTGCTTTTTCTCTACTGAACATCAGACAGACACAATCATCTCACAATATTCTCTCCACTCAATCACTTCTACTAATCCCAATCACTGGTGATAGCGGTAACACCGATTACATTAGCCACAAAGATATCAAATTAAGGCCTGGCATGTTCACTTGAGTGACAGAAACTGCTACAAGAGCATTTTCAATTGGTCTTCATAAATTTAATCAAGTGTCTCTGTGAAACCGCAACTTGCATTGTCGGATTAAATCCCCATAAATAGGCGGAGGCTCTCAAGAAAACCGATGCACACAGAAACACCCGCACTTTATGTAACATACCAGCAGATGATCCACACACACTTAAAAAAAACAGGCAAGATGCAGGATAAAACGCACACAGTCCTTCACATGCAGAGCAATGAATGTCTAAACATGAAAGTCTGCCTCTTCTCTCCACCAGCATAAAAGAGGAGAACAAAAGCATCTGATGGAAAGCCACAGGGTGGGAGGGGCAACCTGTCTTTTTAATCAACATCATACAATCAGTGCCTTCATACAAACGTGTATCGCACACACAAAGGTACACAGGTCTCCAATATGTGGGAGGGCGGGGATTTCATATATTGCCTAAAAGCACACATAAACTCATAAAACCGAAGGGAGATGCCCACCTCTGCTCCTTGCTGATGCTTGATTCCAAGTAAACAAGTCAGGAACTTGGCTGAAAAAACAGCTGATTTCAGGTAAGACTGAGGAGACAGGTCTTATGGATTTTAACTATAGACCGATATTATATGGACGATATTTAGCCATTTGAGATCATATCCGCTTTGTTAATTAACAGAACTGCTACCTCCCAATTTGCTTATTTTATATTCTATATTGTCATTGTTTTAACAAATGTTTTCATTTGTCACACTTTGGACTTGGCTAGATAAGAAATTTGAATATGAATATACAAGGTCTAACTAACTAACCTCATGAATGAATCTTATGATTCTTGAAACTATGAATCAGTTGGAGTAGATACTGAATTAATTAAAGGCTTCTGTATTAAAATGATTTCTGATTTAATACAAACATGATGTTGAAATCTGAAAAGATTGAATCATTTGGTATGATGCAACAAGAATAAAATTTAAATATTTCCTAATAAAAATCATTATGAATCTGATAAGAAACAGAAGTGATTGGAATCAGAATTCAATTAAAGGATTAGTTCACTTTAAAATGACAAAAAAAAAAAAAAATGTACTGATAAATTTACTCACCCCCATCTCATATCCAAGATGTTCATGTCTTTCTTTCTTCAGTAAAAAATAAATTAAGTTTTTGAGGAAAACATTCCAGGATTTTTCTCCACATAATAAGACTTCAATGGCAACCAAAACGTTGAAGGTCCAAATCAATGCAGTTTCAAAGGGCTTCAAATGGCTAGGAATAGGGTCTTATCTAGAGAAACAATCGTAATTAAATTTACTTTTGAACCTAAATTGCTCATCATGATTACGTAAGATTACGTAATCACGTCTGAAAGGTCAGGCTAGATGTGGCTAAAGTACCGTCCCCGTGTTTACAAAGCGTACATGCAAAGACTAATACAAACATCCTTTAGCAAAAAAAGGTAAAACAACAATGTCGGATGATTTTGAAGTTGAAGATGGAGTGTTTTTTGGTAAAGGGCGTTTGTATTAGTCCTCGTACGTTCCGCCTACGTCTAGCGTGACCTTTCCGACGTGATTACACAATACGTGGCGAGCTGCAGAGTGGCGCAAGATGAGCAATTTAGGTTAAAAAATATATATATTTAAAAAAAAATTCAAATGACCGATGGTTTAGCTAGATAAGACCCTATTCCTCATCTGGGATCGTGCAGAGCCTCTGAAGCCCTTCGAAGCCCTTTGAAACTGCATTGATTTGGACCTTCAACATTTTTTGGTTGCCACTGAAGTCTATTATGTGAAGAAAAATCCTGGAATGTTTTCCTCAAAAAACTTGAAGACTGCACCTTGGGTGAGATGGGGGTGAGTAAAATATCAGGAAATTTTCATTTTGAAGTTAATTAATCCTTTAAATTCAGTCTACCATATTCTACCTTGATTAATTCTATCCACCCATCTTCCATACTCACTTATCTTCTAGGTTTGCATGATTAATTCCATTCCACAGATTTAAAAAAAATAAAATAAATAAAAGTAATTGCTGCTTTTTATACCAGCATCAGCAAATGATGGCTGACCTCTAACTTGAACTTTTAACGTGCATTATATACACATGCTTTGTGAGAAAACATTAACCAGTGCTATTATGGATATATGAAAATGTCTGATGTGTGGCTTCATTCTAATTATTTTATTTATAAATGAATAAAATACAGTATATAATTCATGTAAAGCATTATCCGGCCATTAGGAGATACAAAACTTATATAAGCTTATAAAAACAAAGCACTTTTAATATGATTACACATTAAAACAATTCTTTCATTTTAAAGTCTGCGTCTCATTTAGGTGGAAAGCACACAGCCAAAAATAATTGTTTAATTACAACCTAAAAACCCTATGATTTCCGGCCGTTTCCCTGTGTAACTACCTACGACCGTCTCTGCTGGACCAGTGCCCTAAAGATGTGCACCCCATAGTGTACAATTACAGCTGGAAATACCAGCGGCCCAGTCACCAACATAGCACATCTCTCCCTCTCAATGAGAATAACCACTTCCTCACAGCACTGGGAGACCAGCATTGTGTTTTGGACTTTAATGACTGTGGTTAAGAAAAGTGGGATGTGATTTATGCGTCTTTAAATATCTCAGATGACAGACAGCACTGTGTGAAGGCTTATTAAGGATATTAAATGGGCGTTATAGGCAACATTAAAGAAACACTATTTTACAAAACAGCATAGGTCAGTTTGAATCATTCAAATTCTGTGTGATCTTGGAATATCAAACCTATGTATCTACATTATACCACATTTTATCTGATTACATCACACTACACTAAATAGCTTTTGAGCACAACTAGTGAGGTGCAAATATAATAGTATGACACCCATAACAGGCACTCAAACTCAACATCAGAACAGAACCAGCCTCATAAAAAGTGTCTCTTAAAAGGGAAGCGTGTCATTTCTGCCTCACTAGCATAATCAAATTGCATTAGTCCTCTGTCTGCCATTGGCTGAATGAACAGACAGCCCCACCCCAAACTCACGCCATTGGTTGAGAAAATGTGAGGGCCTAGAGCCTCAGCATTTACAATTTTTAGGTCAACCTGTGACTGGCTTATTTACAGTTGTCTCAGCAAATTAATCTGATATGGTAGATTAACATAGAAAAAAGAAGACATTTCACCCTAAAATAGGTGAAACTTAACCTATAAGCCAAGTAAATCCATTAAAGGGATAGTTCTTACAAAAATGTAATCATGAAAATTCTGTCATCATTTACACACCCTCATGTCGGTGTGTAAATTCTACCTGATAAAATATTTTAGACACTTTTTTTTATTTTACTATTATTATAAAAAATGCCCATGGCATGGAGTTATAAGATTTTATTAATTTACATTTACTTTTCCAAATCAAAAATAACACGTTTAAAATTAGGCTTTCTGTTTGTTTGTTGTTTTGTTGTGACCCAATGCATGTTTTGTCTTATTTTAAATCATTAAGTTAGTTTGAGGCCCCTATATAGTGGGTTTCGGCCCCCTGGTTGAGAACCACTGGGTTATACTTTAGTCACATTTATAAGTCTTAAGGCTTATTGACCTCACTGGAACCAAATCACACAAAAGAACTCAACCAAGAACCAGGGGTCAAGCTACATGGAGCAGAAAAGGTAGCCATAGCTTATCTTTCTCAGACCAGCGGTGACTCACATTGTCTATGAAAAACAAAGTACAAGCACATCTAATATTCCATGAGATAAATGCTGTCGGTTCCTCCGAGGTGGCAAACATCATTATACAGCCCTCCACTGATGAAGGGAAGAGGGGGAAACACAGCAGAAAAATCAATGTGACACCATAAACTAGAACTAGAACATAATCTACAAATGAACTACACATACTGTATACACATTGCACAACTGTTTTCTTTGGGTTCTTTGGGACAGATTCTTGGGTTTGGTAAGACTTTTTTATATTTTTGAATGAGGTCTTTTATGCTCACCAAGAGACATTTGATAAAAAAATACAATAAAAACAGTAATATTGTGAAATATTATTACAATTAAAAAAAAAAAAATTCTATTTTAATATATTTTAAAATGTAATTTATTCATCTGATGGCAAAGCTGAATTTTCAGCATCATTACTTCAGTCTTCAGTGGCACATGATCCTTCAGAAATCATTCTGATGCTGATCTCATGCTGATTTAGTGCTCAAGAATCATTTTGAATCATCAGTTGAATACAAAGTTCAAATGAACAGCATTTATTTGTAATAAAAATCTGCTGTAACATGAAAAATTGCTTTACGGTCAACTTCAAATCATCAATTTAATCCATCCTTGCTGAATAAAAGTATTGGTAACACTTTACAATACGGTCTCATTTGTTAACATGAACTAACAAAGAGCAATACATTTGTTACAGTATTTATTCATCTTATTTATTAATATAATGTTAGTTTATAAAAATAAAATAAAAAATCAGCTGTTCAATGGTTGTTCATGATAGTTCACATTAACTAATGTTAACAAATACAGCTTTTGATTTTAAATCCATTTTAATAATGTATTAGTAAATGTTGAAATTAACATTAACTATGATTAATAAATGCTATAGAAGAATGGTTAATTCTTAGTTCATATTAACAAATTAAACCTTATTGTAAAGTGTTACTAAAGTATTCATTTATTTTTTTCCCTTACTGACCCCAAACTTTGAAACGGTATGTGTGTATATAATACATAAATGTATACTTTAAAACACCACGGTAGCCCATGTCTTCACAAATGAACAGAAACTGAGCATGGTAATCTGATTATACAGCCAACGTGCAGGAGAAAACCTGCTTTTTTAAAATTCATGTTAAGGGAAAAACAGCTTAGTACACACACTTTTAAGAAAACAAACATTGATTCTGATAGGTCTAGTAAATATTTTCTGTTGTTCAAGAGGGAAGTGAAAGAAAACACTGTCTAGAATAATTATCAGGCAGAAATCTTGAACTGTAACCCATTCCATTAAATAATTCAAGGAAAAACCTCTTAAATATCAAGAAGTAAACATATAAACAGTTCATGTGATGTGTATCAGTATGTGTGTGTGTGCTTTCATGGATTTTGAGGTGCTAGAGACTGATTCATGCACTGTTAATGTGCAAGGGTGTTGGTCTGACCCTTCAACCATACTCCCTTTGGGTCTCACTTCCATCACTGCCAACTTATCACCTTAATGCAGAAGAAAGGAACTGGGAAATGGCTTAACACAAATCCAACTGATCCATACAACCATATCACATTTTGGTCTGTAGACAGTGACTTTCTATCTTTCTTGCATGGAACACAAAAAATATATATATTTTGAACAATGTTGGTAACTAAACGGTTTCAGGGTTCCATTGACTTCCAGTGTATGGACAAAAACTCCAATGGAAGTCAATGGAAATCAAAGCATTCTTCTTTTGTGCTCAGGATGAATGCACAGGTTTAGAATGACACGAGGGTGAGTAATTAATGACAGACTTTTCATTTTTGGGTGGACAATCCCTTTAAAGGCTTAGTTTACACAAAAATGAAAATTCTGTCACTAATTACTAAGCCCCAAACCCATAAGACTTTCGTTCATCTTCGGAAGACAAATGAGATTTCTGTCCCTCCATGATTCATTTCTCAGTTCACTTAATAATCTCAGTTTGGTCTGTTATGTCTCGAATAGTACCTTTTTATATGAACAAGTTTTACTGACTGTTTAATGTTTTAAACCAGAACCATTTATTCGTATACATTGCTGAGGTTTCAGTGGACTTGCCCCCTCTAAACAACTTATTAAAGTTTGACTACCTCTGAATTAGAGGGTAGAAGAAAGGATGACATGTATAATAACATCTTTTAGCTGATGTACACTCACAACGTTTGTGTAATACCTTGGAAATATGAGATAAATATGTTATATTAATCTGGTAATCATTCAGTACCATGGTACAATGTATCCAATACTTTTAAAGGGTTCATGAATTATGCAATTATGCAAGGCTTCATTTTAATGCAATCCAAACCATGTTTTTCATCCCAGAATGGTTTAGATGTCTCACAAATAAAAACACTTTTTCGCTTGTCAACTTATCAGCTAGAGTTAAAATCACCATGAAATCAAAATGTATATATGTATATATGTGGCACTCACATGAGATCACATCACATCAATAGCAAACCACAACCATCCAATAAATTACAGATTGACAAAATCAAGGGCTGCCCTACATTTGTTCGAGAAGCTGTTTCACAGGGATATACCTCACAATAGGAAGACTATTCATTGTTTCATGACAACTTTAAATAGGGAGACATTCTACAACAGTGAGTGGTGAGTTGAGACACACTTCTTTAAATACGTATACAAATATGCATATTTTTGCTTTGGAAACAAATTCAAAACTGAAAAATGCTGAGCATCAAACTAAACTATTTAGATCAATTTCCTATTTATCTGTCCTGCAAATCACTCTCGCCTGCAGGGATTTACTGTTGAACTTTCCTTAACCTCGAGAAGAAAGGGAATCTGTGAACATATCCTGAGACAGGATCTTAAGCAATTGCTACAAAGCTCACCATGGTTCAGTGCTGTGATGGACACGTCTTTGCTCCTGGCTCATGCCTCAGTTTTCCAAGATAACGTACACATACAGTCATTGACAGCACACACACACACAATACTCCAGGAAGACCGTATCAATTATGAAGCAGCTATATCTGGCATATGGTCATGCCCTCACCAGAATGCATACACACAAACACACTCACTGATTGGCTCTCTCACTGATTAAGTCATAGACTGTATGTCTGTCTGTCTGTCTGACTGAACCGCTCAAGTGAGAACTCTCTTTCTCCTGTATCTGTCCTCTTCTGACAGACAAAGACAAGAATAGTTTAACAGGTTGCACAAACAGTGTAGTTGTTGCTGAAAGCTGGGCAATTACTGAGAGAGAGACAGAGAGAGAGAGAGAGAGAGAGAGAGAGAGAGAGAGAGGGGGGCACCTGCTATTAACATCCATCTGATAAGTGGTTAGTTTGCAGAGAGATTGCCGTTTAAACCTTTTCTCAAGGTTTTTGACTTTTGTTCAAATTTTTTCTGTTTAACTAACAATATTCTCATGGGGGTTTTGTACTCTCTGATTGTAAAAGACAAAATCTAAATTATATATTTATCAAATATTAGTTATTTTGATCAATTTAATGGATCCTTGCTGAATAAATGTATCCTTTCTGAATAAATGTATACATATATAACGGTTTCCACAAAAAATAATATATATATATTATATTTATAATAAAAAATATAATATAATATTAAAAACACACACACACACACACACACACACATATATATATATATATATATATATATATATATATATATATATACACATACATACATACATATATATACACATATATATATACATATATATATATATATATATATACACCTATATATACACACACACATATACATACATACATACATATATACATATATATATATACACATACATATATACACTCACCTAAAGGATTATTAGGAACACCTGATCAATTTCTCATTAATGCAATTATCTAATCAACCAATCACATGGCAGTTGCTTCAATGCATTTAGGGGTGTGGTCCTGGTCAAGACAATCTCCTGAACTCCAAACTGAATGTCAGAATGGGAAAGAAAGGTGATTTAAGCAATTTTGATCGTGGCATGGTTGTTGGTGCCAGACGGGCCGGTCTGAGTATTTCACAATCTGCTCAGTTACTGGGATTTTCACACACAACCATTTCTAGAGTTTACAAAGAATGGTGTGAAAAGGGAAAAACATCCAGTATGCGGCAGTCCTGTGGGGCGAAAATGCCTTGTTGATGCTAGAGGTCAGAGGAGAATGGTCCGACTGATTCAAGCTGATAGAAGAGCAACTTTGACTGAAATAACCACTCGTTACAACCGAGGTATGCAGCAAAGCATTTGTGAAGCCACAACACGCACAACCTTGAGGCGGATGGGCTACAACAGCAGAAGACCCCACCGGGTACCACTCATCTCCACTACAAATAGGAAAAAGAGGCTACAATTTGCACGAGCTCACCAAAATTGGACAGTTGAAGACTGGAAAAATGTTGCCTGGTCTGATGAGTCTCGATTTCTGTTGAGACATTCAGATGGTAGAGTCAGAATTTGGCGTAAACAGAATGAGAACATGGATCCATCATGCCTTGTTACCACTGTGCAGGCTGCTGGTGGTGGTGGTGTAATGGTGTGGGGGATGTTTTCTTGGCACACTTTAGGCCCCTTAGTGCCAATTGGGCATCGTTTAAATGCCACGGCCTACCTGAGCATTGTTTCTGACCATGTCCATCACTTTATGACCACCATGTACCCATTCTCTAATGGCTACTTCCAGCAGGATAATGCACCATGTCACAAAGCTCGACTCATTTCAAATTGGTTTCTTGAACATGACAATGAGTTCACTGTACTAAAATGGCCCCCACAGTCACCAGATCTCAACCCAATAGAGCATCTTTGGGATGTGGTGGAACGGGAGCTTCATGCCCTGGATGTGCATCCCACAAATCTCCATCAACTGCAAGATGCTATCCTATCAATATGGGCCAACATTTCTAAAGAATGCTTTCAGCACCTTGTTGAATCAATGCCACGTAGAATTAAGGCAGTTCTGAAGGCGAAAGGGGGTCAAACACAGTATTAGTATGGTGTTCCTAATAATCCTTTAGGTGAGTGTATATATATATATATATATATATATATATATATATATATATATATATATATATATATATATATATATATATATATATATATATATATATATATATATATATATATATATATCAACATTGCTAATAAATGTTTCTTGAGCAGCAAATCAGAATATTAGACTGATTTCTAAAATATCATTTGACATTAAAGACTGGAGTAATTTTGCTTAAAATTCAGCGTTGCCAACATTACATTTTAAAATATATTACTGCTTTTACTGTTTTTAATGAAATAAATGTAATAAATGTAAAAAAAAAAAACGACTTCAAACTTTGAACAGTAGTACATGTATGCATACTTAGAAATGTTTCATATGTCCAAAACAGATGTTAAGAGCATGTGTAAAATGCCGAAAGAAAGGCCAGGGAAAGGTAAAGAAAGTGAGTGAGATGGGAGGGGGTGATGGGGTCTCATTAAAGATGTAGGGCTACCTGTGAGGATCAAACAGCTCGAAACAGCCTGTCTGCCAGCCCACCCACACACACTCCATCTAGAGGGGCACATACAGCATAAAAGGGGAGCCTGCGGTCAGTCCATCCTTCCTTCTAACTCCATCTCCTCTCTCTTCCTCTCTATAGATATAGACTGGGTTACAACAAGCTCCAGTTAATATAGTGATAACATGAAATTACTAGTAGGGGTGAAACCCTTATTAAATATAAAATGCCTTATTAACTTCCAGATGGGGTCCTATCATTAGCAACAAGACATTCCCTAATTAGAATATTTGGTGAGTGACTCCACAGGAATCATTATAATAGTGTATGTATATGTACACACACACACACACACACACACACACACACACACACACACACACACACACACACACACACACACATATATATAAAAGCTTTAAAAAAAGTTTATAAAAGCTTTAACATTTTAAATTAAGTAGCCATTTACTAAAAGTCTCACTGATCACAATTCATCTGATAAAAGATGAATGGAATCAAGAATATGGTTTGACTCTTCACTGTGCTTCTCTTCCAGCTGCCCACACAGTAGAAAGCTCATTAAATATGGATGCCATGTACAACCACAACCAATTTTCCATGTTTAATTTAACAAATAATAACATCAAAGAGGATAGGGAGGGACGGAGCTGCATTATTCATGAGCTGATTGGACCAGAGGGAAAAAGAATCAGTGTGTTGTTCAGGTAACTGCCAACTCCAAGGTGGGCGGAGTCAACTTGAGATAGATTTGCTTGCGATTAATAACACGTGATGATGGTTACAAAAATGCTTTACATGCAGGAAATATACATATTGATTATCTCAAAATCTTGGTGAAATGGTAAAGATGTGTAATGAAAGTAAAAGGTTAACTGCATCAATATGTATAGAAATGTCCTCTCAGTCTGAAATAAACAAAAAATGCATTAACAGTACTGCATTTATAATGGAAGTCAATGGGGCATGGCATTGCATTGAAATAAATGATAAAATTCATGCTGTTTCAATGGTGTAGCCATAAGACTTGATCATTACACATGTTAACATGAAAGTAATGAGATACAACACTGACTAACCTTGTCTGTGCAAAGTTATAGCCAACATTTGACAATGTAAAGCCAGTAAAACCTTTAAGCTTTCTAATATACCAGAAAGTGATGTGACAAACTGCAAAAGACTATTTATTTGGAGCAAAAGAGTAACAGAGCACAACAGCCGGGTTCCAGAAGAAAAATATAATTCATTTTTTAATAGAGAAGTACATTTTTAACGTTAAGGTATACACTTTTCAAGACAGACCAATTCCCGGGAAGAACCTCACTAACCATAATCTTGAAGAGAGAATCGCCATGCTCATGCAGAGAAGTCACTGTTACCATGGAAACAAGAGTTGCATCAAAAGAAGTGTGAATGATCATATATTATATATATATATATATATATATATATATATATATATATATATATATATATATATATATATATATATATATATATATATATATATATATATATATATATATATAGTATACAATTTTATATTTTTCAATTAATGACTTCAAATAGTAAATAGTTATTAATTAGATTATATCATTTGAACTGAGTAGTTCATGGCCTCATAAAAACACAGTCTTGACTTTTTATGATTTTCCAGATCTTTTCAAATTCAAATCCAAGTTTAGAGTGTTGTGATTCATCTCAGAGCTGGAGGGTATTTCAAAAAAGCAGGGTTAACTTACCATCACATATATACCACGAACTCCGGTTAACCCCAACCTTGCTTGCTCGCGGTATGCTGGTTCCAAAAACGCGACAACTCAGAGTATGTTCCCGGTTAACACACAAGACATTCTCAACAGAGCAACGAATCAATGATTCACCATGGAAACAGATGCTAAGAAGAAGCGCACCATTCTACTTCCTCTTCTTCTTTTGTTTAATGGCGAGTTGCGTAACCTACTTAGTGCACATCGCAAACTATTTGATGGTTGTGGAATAATTTTTTCAATTTTTACATTTAATAAGTAATCTTTATTCGCTGATAATAAGGATTATATTGTTTGTTTGATGCTAATTAATTGAATGCAGATCCATGTGTGAGATGAAAATAAAATGAATAATAAATCTATTTGAAATGAATTAACATTTAAACATTACATTGTTATAATAGTGCTTTAGAATGAATACACACACACACATATACATATACATACATACACACACATACATACATACACTCACTCACTTCAGAACTGCCTTAATTCTACGTGGCATTGATTCAACAAGGTGCTGAAAGCATTCTTTAGAAATGTTGGCCCATATTGATAGGATAGCATCTTGCAGTTGCTGGAGATTTGTGGGATGCACATCCAGGGCATGAAGCTCCCGTTCCACCACATCCCAAAGATGCTCTATTGGGTTGAGATCTGGTGACTGTGGGGGCCATTTTAGTACAGTGAACTCATTGTCATGTTCAAGAAACCAATTTGAAATGATTCAAGCTTTGTGACATGGTGCATTATCCTGCTGGAAGTAGCCATCAGAGAATGGGTACATGGTGGTCATAAAGTGATGGACATGGTCAGAAACAATGCTCAGGTAGGCCGTGGCATTTAAACGATGCCCAATTGGCACGAAGGGGCCTAAAGTGTGCCAAGAAAACATCCCCCACACCATTACACCACCACCACCAGCCTGCACAGTGGTAACAAGGCATGATGGATCTATGTTCTCATTCTGTTTACGCCAAATTCTGACTCTACCATCTGAATGTCTCAACAGAAATCGAGACTCATCAGACCAGGCAACATTTTTCCAGTCTTCAACTGTCCAGTTTTGGTGAGCTCGTGGAAATTGTAGCCTCTTTTTCCTATTTGTAGTGGAAATGAGTGGTACCCAGTGGGGTCTTCTGCTGTTGTAGCCCATCCGCCTCAAGGTTGTGCGTGTTGTGGCTTCACAAATGCTTTGCTGCATACCTCGGTTGTAACGAGTGGTTATTTCAGTCAAAGTTGCTCTTCTATCAGCTTGAATCAGTCGGCCCATTCTCCTCTGACCTCTAGCATCAACAAGGCATTTTCGCCAACAGGACTGCTGCATACTGGATGTTTTTCCCTTTTCACACCATTCTTTGTAAACCTTAGAAATGGTTGTGCATGAAAATCCCAGTAACTGAGCAGATTATGAAATACTCAGACCGGCCCGTCTGGCACCAACAACCATGCCATGCTCAAAATTGCTTAAATCACCTTTCTTTCCCATTCTGACATTCAGTTTGGAGTTCAGGAGATTGTCTTGACCAGGACCACACCCCTAAATGCATTGAAGCAACTGCCATGTGATTGGTTGATTAGATAATTGCATTAATGAGAAATTGAACAGGTGTTCCTAATAATCCTTTAGGTGAGTGTGTGTATATATATATATATATATAATGTATGTATGTACATGTATATATATGTGTATGTATGTATGTATGTATGTATGTATATATATATATATATATATATATATACATATATACATACATACATACATACATACATACATACACACATATATATATACACATACATACATACATACATATATATATATATATATAATATTGTATATTATATAACTGTAACTATATATCAAATTTAGTTATATTAACAAATTAAGCAAACTAACCCTTATGTTCAGAGAGTAAGTTACTATGGTTACTTACATACCCTGAAATTTAACTCTATTTTTGGAACCAAAAGTTATTAGAGGGGGTTATAAACACTTACCCTTAAACATACCCAGGTATGCCACATATCCTGCTTTCTGGAATACCCCTGGTTGTTTTGGTTTATTACTTAAAAGTCTTGCCTGAATCATTTTTTTGTTATGTCTATGTTTGAAAATGAATGGGAAAATACTCCCTGAACCAAGGTTGTTGAAAAAGTGGGCAGTTGTGCTCTATTACTTCTATAATGCATAACTAATTGTTCATCCACCTAAGTAGTTCTACAGCCTGAAGGATGATGTAGACAACTTTACAAATAACACATTTTGTACTAAACTAAAGCATTCATATCAGATACAATTGAGAGCTTAGCATGTTTTTGAAACCAGGTATGAGCTATAATAAGTGCAACAAAATATAGCAAACATTAATCAGTTTGATCAATAAAGTACATACTTTCTTAAACATGAAGTTAAGCGGATCAGTAGGATGCTGTTAATTGGATTAAAACTTTGTGTTTGGAGTTTGGACAAGACTTTAGCACTAAGATAGAAGTGCGTTATGGGAATACTGTACGGGTTCAGGCAAATCCCTCTAAATGTAGTTCATCTCGCCCTTCCTTCCTTCATCTTAAAAATCACCTCTTTTAATGGGCTTAGTCAATGCTCTGACAGCCAGCCGTCTGCTGGATCAACGTGGCTCGCTCACGCGTCGGCATGCACTCGAACACACACACTCACAGCTTGAAATCACTGTTATGGTGTAATGGGACTGCCCACATACTCTGTGTACGCTGTTTCTTAGGAGTGAACTCCTGTGTGGGTGCAGGAGATTCTGCCCTCTCGCTGTCTAACAGATGGTCCGTGTGTGTGTGTGTGTGTTCATCATCTTCAGCAAAGGCTCAGCCTCTCAGCAGATTGAGAAGAATGTGTCCGTGTCTGCTATCGATAGAGGGTGGACAAGTGATATATCTGCCCCATGAAGAACAATACAAAAAAGACAACTGAGGGGCCAATACAAAGATGGAGAGGTGTGTGGGAGAGGAATAAAGAGAAAGGATTTGTCAATAGAGAATTAAGATAAAAAGGGATAGCTGGTTGGCAGAGAGACAGTTCAGTGTTTAACCCGTGCCATAACAGACCACACCGCCCCATGCCAACTGCCAACTGCCATGCTCGGCAGAGAACCAACAGAAGCCATTCCCAACACATGTCCACTCCACAGGAACAACAGACACAAGCAAGAGCTGGGTGATTCATTGACTTCTCACAGTGACTTTGCGATATAAAATAAGAAACATTGTTAGTATAGCAGTGATTTTGATTTGCAAATTCGTCTTTGATACTTGTCAAATTTGATTTGGGCATCTCTGATTTAAACTTAGTAGCAAAATACGTGGCTGGAGTTTGGTTTAGAGGTCCGAGTGTGGTACGGGAGAAGTTTTGATTTCTGAGTGCAGACGGGAAGACACTGATATGTGTGCAAAACCTTGTATTTCCATAATTTAAAGGTACAGAATGTTATTTGTATAATTTGTCTATTGTGCAACAAAAATGAACGATTTACAGGCTCAGGCTAAAGTGTTTTATTAGTATCAACAGTTTTTGTTACTGTCTTTAATTAGGGCCCGAGCACCGATGGTGTGAGGACCCTATTGGAATTGCTCAGCCTATTATTATTCTTCTCCCAAATGAATCGCATTTTTGAGGGCCTAAACATGCTCGAAAACTCATGAAAATTTGCACGCGTCAAAAGTGGTGAAAATTTACGTCTGATATGGGTTTCAGAATTAGACGTGGCAAAATGGCTCGATAGTGCCACCTACAAAATTTCAATGAAGTGCCGTTCAAGCCGTTCACGTATAAGTACTCATATGCCGTTCATGTATGAGTATGAAATTTAATATACACATGTAACAGCCCAATACCTACAAAAAAAGAGCAAAATCTAAAAACATTATATTTTGAATTTTCTCTGCTCCCGTTTCTCTTTTCCGTTGTACTTTAACAAACTCCTCCTAGAGATATAATTAGATCAACATCATATTTGCACAGTCTAATCTAACGGCGATGTTAAATTGCGAAGATCTTGAGTGTCCGTGGTGGCCTGACAAATTTCGATGTTTCGCCATGACACAGGAAGCTGTTGTAATTCAAGACATACAATTTCCAATCTGCCCCAAACTTCACGTTTGATAAGAGTCCTGACCTGAAGACATCTACACACCAATATTCAGTTAGTCATAGCGCCACCTGCTAGCAACAGAAAATGGCATGCTTTACACTGTAATTCCCTCCCAGAAACATATTTAAATATGCCATCAAGTCCCAAACATGCTAGAAACACATTAAATTATGCAACACTTGGCTAAGTGCTAATGTATCCGCCATGCACATTTACACCACGAAACAGGAAGCTGTTGTAACTCAGGCATACATGGCAATATTCAGTTATAGTCAAAGCACCACCTGCTGGCAGCAGGAAGTGTGGCACATCGAAGTGATTTTGCCATATTTCTCCTATATTTACCCACTATTCGCTGTATTTCTGAGGCCACTGGGTGTCGGTGCTCCCAGGTGCGAGGGCCCTTTCATCACTGCTTGCAGCTTTAATTTTGTTGTGTTTTTGTCATTTTTATTAGTTCTTGTTTTGTTTTTTTTATGTCTATATAATATCTATACATTTTTATTTATTAGTTTTAGTTTATTTAGTTTGAGTAATTTTAGTCAACTTAAACAAAACAAACTTTTTTATGGTTTTAATTTTAGTTAACGATAATAACCTTATGCACTGACAAATCTGGCACTTGAGATTTGTAGCGTTCTGTTTGTGAGGATTGAAAATAAAAGCTAGACTGGGACAGAATCCAACCGAACCAGGACTGAAAAATCCCCATTGACCTTTTCCCGTGGGCTTTTGCAGGCAGCGGTGGGAAGAAGAAAAAAAAGGTCAAAATTATGGTGCAGGAGCGGAGAAATATATAATATTTTCTGAGACAGAATCTTGCGGGAGCAGGATTTTAAAAAAATCATTCTGCACAGACCTCTAGTTTAGTTAAAGGGATAGTTCACCCAAAAAATTCTGTCATCATATACTCACCCTCAAGTTGTTCCAAACCTATAGGAACACAAAAAGCTGCTGAACACAAAAGACGTTTTGAAAAATATGTGTAAACAAACAGATGATGAGTAAACAACGACAATTTTAATTTTGGTGTGTTCTCTTTCATTTACATGAGCGAATCAGTACAAACAGTACAAAAAAATGCAGATTTAATTATTCACCCAAAAATGTTCACGGATGATCATATGTTACAGTTTTAATGTATTAAAATGTATTAGTAAAAATATATGCAGGTATATTTAAAAGTGTTAATTTTGTCTCGAAATTACTGGCGAAAACATTTAGAGACACATCCTAATGATAATTTAACTGTGAACAATTTTAATTAAAACATACTGTTGACAAAAATGTGATGAGAAAAAAACAAAACAAAACAAAACAAAACATGCCTCATAGTAGCAATGCATTAACAATGCTTTTAGTATAGATATAATAAGTGGAAATAATTGAATAAAATAATCCAATCGCTCTAGACACACATCAGGCTCCATAGTCACTTACACATAATATCTGGTTTGTCAATGATGTGTGGTGCATGTGAAATGTGGTGGGTGTACAGAGGTCTTTGCAGGAAGTCTTACTTCAGTTCCATAATAAAGGAAGTGCCCATTTGAACTTCTGCCAGACCCTATTCAATAAATCATTGTAAAGACATGTCCCTGCCTACACACACACGTGCATTCGTGAATGTCTCTCCATTATTCATCTGCTCAGTCCTGTCTTTGTACACTCTGCCACTCCACATACATCACATTACAAACTCATACACACAGTCCCATAATGCAACATACATCTTGTGCTGACTCCTACACTGTACTACTCATGTAACTATTGCACTACTCTTAATAAGCTGTCAGACAAGCCAAGTTGGAAAGGTGTGTGTGTGTGTGTGTGTGTGTGTGTGTGTGTGTGTGTGTGTGTGTGAGAGAGAGAGAGTTAAAGAAGGAAGGTAAGCAAAACAAAAAGTGTGAGAATGGAAGTAGCAGGTCAGTAAGTGAAATCGGTTTATTTCACTGTTCTTACATCATAGTTTTAGCCATTTCTATGAATGATATATTTTATATATCATACCGAATGAAATTTCATTCGGATTGTAAGGAACCCTTTTCAAATTTGTTCAATAGGATATGTAAACACTTGATCAGATTGAAAACCAAAACTGGAAAGTACTGCACATGTGCAATGATGGCCAGCTTCACAGACAGGGTTTAGATTAAGCCAGGATTAGGCTTTGTTCAATTAGGGCATTTAAGTAGCTTTTATAAATGTGCCATTAAAAAAAACACACACAAAAAAAACACATTACTGACGTACATCTCGAGACAAAACAATAGCACTGACATATTTTAAGATATATCAGTGCAAGTTGCTTTCAGTTAAAACAGCTCAAACATGCATTTTAGTCTGGGACTAGGCTTAAACCTTGTCTGTGAAACCGGGGGATCGTGTCATTCTAAAATTCTCATAGAGTGGTTCAGGTATGAGTGGTGAAAAACGAGTTAGCATTTTAGCACTTCCGGTTCCATCGTCCGGTTCCATTTTTTTTTTGTATGGGTTTTTGGTTAAATGTCTAAAATAAGGTCTGTGGTGAACACAAGCTCAAGACACTCACGTTTTATTCTACGACATAAAATACATCAGTATTACCCCACTTGTGATTTTTTAAGCTGTTACATGTCTTGAAAAAAGTGGTTCAGAGGCTACAGAGGCTTCTGGGAAAAATAAATGTCATCATGCCGAACAGGTAAACTCAGTCCACTTTTACAGCTTCATTATGCTTATAATTGTGCTCTTATGAACTATTCTAACTCAAACCTTCTGGGAAAATGTTTTGGAAAGTCCCAGAAAAAGTTCTGGGAACGACTTGTTGGAAGCTTAGTGATGGAGACATTGTAGTTGTGGACCGTGGTGTAGGTCGCTTATAGCCTACCTTTAGCTTTTTACTTCAGGCGACTGCATTTAGGCTTCAAAATGAGTTGTGCTCATCTGTGAAAATGATCTTGATGGACAAAACGTGTAAGTATCAAAAACTTGTGTTCATCACAGAGCTTGCTTTTTGCAGTAATCCAAAAGCCTATGGAAAAATTCTATCAGGTTTTTGTCAAGGGAACAAGTGTGATGCTAACAACTGGTTGGCCTACAAAGTGACGTCATACCTGCACCACTCTATTCCACTTGTCATCTGTGAAGTGCTGCAGGAGAATGGCATCCCAGCAGTTTTCTTCAGAGTCTCATCAACAGACTCCTTGTTTTAGCCACGGTAAGAGGCATTTTTACTGCTTAAAGGAGTGGTTTATTTTAAATTGAAAATGACCTCATGATTTACTCACCCTCAAGCCATCCTAGGTGTATATGACTTTCTTCTTTCTGATGAACACAATCCAAGCAACTGAAAGTAACTTGCGCAGAAAGTGTAACGCCCTTCACAGTTCAAAAAGCTTATGCTACATTCTATTGATATGTTGTGTCAGTTGAGCTTTTTTCGTTGAATACGGAAAGCGGTCTGCAGGAGGCTAATATTTTACTTAAAGTTTTAAATATGGATATTTTTCTTACAAAACCCCATCGATTCACTTCAAAAGGGGTGGATGCACTTTTTTGAGCTTCAAACTCAATGGACCCCGTCACTGCCATTCTAAAGCTTGTACATGTCAGGATATTTATTAATAGAACTCAGATTGTGTTCATCAGAAAGAAGTCAGTCATATACACCTAAGGATAACTTGAGGGTGAGTAAATCATGGGGTAATTTTCATTTTAAAGTGAACTAATCAATCCTTTAATAAATATAAGCAGCACAGCACAAATCTTCATGTGCTCGTCGTCTCCTAATCAGGAGCCAAAATAGATAAATATTAAGCCTGCTTTTTAAAAGAAAAGAAGAGATGGCAGGATGATGGTTAGTATGCGGCAACAGAGGGAAACTCTGTATTCGTGCAGTTTGTGCGCATGTCAAAACTCAAAAGATCAAATCAGATTTGAAAACTTGTGACATAAACATGCACATTAACCCGATAATTCTTTTTACATTTAGTGTTCATGTTCTGATTCACCAGTCGGAATGAAATGCGTCACTGGAATTCTGTTTTTTAGAATACCATTATTAATTAATTACAACAAAATTAATGTTTAAACTACATGCTGTCATATAAATAACAATTCAGTAAGCAGACTGAAGTAAGTCTCATGAAAACAGAAGTATATTTTTGAATCATAAACAAAAAATGACTCATGTGATAGTCATTGTGAACTCAGCAAAGGCTTTGTGTTGCATTTACCAAAAGCAATGTCCATTATCCACTGGCACCAATAGTCTATACGATCTACCCAATTGGCTTGCAATGCTTTTTGGAAGCCCTGAACGAGTCACTGACTGAAGAATTGAGTTGTGATTCAAACAGTTTGAATCTGACAAAAGCACATATGGACAAAGTTCACCAGACAGCAACTACAAATTACTGTCACAAATGTTTATTATATGTTTATTTTAGTCTCAGTCTGGAGCCATGCAGATGCATTAACTACAGAAATTCCCTTGCTATTCAAGGATAGCAAGTAGACTACATTCATTTTTATGTAGTGAAATAAGTGAGCATCTGGTACAGACTGCTTTGTAACTGTATGAGACTGTCCTGCGCCAGCACTACAACTAGGACAGATTGTCACGCCAATATTGCGAGCCACTAGGATGCCAATTTTGGTTGTGCGTTCCATGTCGGTTACCCAATATACACAGCCACCACCACAATGCAAAAGTGTTGTAGGTGGTTGCCAAGGCATTGCTAGCTGGATGCTAATGTACATACAGAACACAAGAAAAGCATTATCACTAGAAAAGTGACACCTATACAATTAACACCTCAAGTTTCACATGTCATTATGGTTCACAAATGGTAAGTAGCGCATCATCCTTCACATTATCTCACAGCACTGAACCGCACTGAACTCATGCTGTTAAGACACCAAACAGCAAGCTCACACAAACTGACCTCATTAACAGCCTCTTTACCATCTCTCTTATCCAGTTATCTGTCCATTCAGAAGTTGTTAAGGAGGTTTCTCCCCATTTACACGCATGTTCCTCACTATACATTCCACATGCTGTCCTCCATTAGATGTGCCTGATATTGACCACTAGTGATGTGAGGTGTGTAAAGCACCATGGAAATTACAATAAATACAGCAGAGCGCTGCACTCTGATCATTTGAAGTTTGACCAAGTAACCTATATTGACAGACAGACAGACAGAACGCTAGATAGATTGATAGATTGATAGATTGATAGATCGATAGATAACTGTTACCTTTATATACTGTTGTAGTTCAGGGTAAACTCTATAAGCGCCACAGACGGGGGACAGAGTGCATCTGTTTGGAAATGAGGAAGTTACGGCACAGGTGACTTCTGGGAAGGAGATGACTTTGTAGCCGAATTTCTCGTACAGGCGCTGTAGCTCTTCATCAGGTTTCTCTTCATTTTCACACAGGATACTGCCCACTACATACCGACACTGATCTGCTTGAGTCTGAAACACAAAGAGAGACAGATTACATCAGATTGTGCTGAATACTGCACCAGCAAAGAAACAGTAATATTGTGAAATATTACACATTTTAAAATTAGTTTTATATTTGAATATATTTAGCACCGATGGTGTGAGGACCCTATTGGAATTGCTTAGCCTATTATTATTCTTTTCCCAAATGAGTCGCATTTTTGAGGGCCTACACATGCTCGAAAACTCATTAAATAAATGTCTAGGCGGAGTTGATTAAAGTTGATTAAGAAACTTTGCACATGTGTCAAAAGTGGTGAAAATTTACGTCTGATATGGGTTTCAGAATTAGGCGTGGCAAAATGGCTCAATAGCGGCACCTACAAAATTTAAATTAAGCGCCGTTCAAGCTACGTTTCATGTACGAGTACGAAATTCGGTACACACATGTGCCCAATACCTACAAAAAAGGAAGAAATCTGTTATTTTCTCTGCAAAATGTTTGCAGTTTTTGCCATTTCCAGACGTTGTACTTTAACAAACTCCTCCTAGAGATTTAATTAGATCAACATCATATTTGCACAGTCTAATCTAACAGCCTTTGCAACTTCACGTTTGATAATAGTCCTGACCTCAAGACAACTACATGCCAATTTTCAGTTATAGTCAAAGCACCATCTTCTGGCAGCAGGAAAGGTGGCACACTGAAGTGCCTTATTGCCATATTTCTCCTATATTTACCCGCTTAAATGCATGTCGCCCACTATTCGTTGTTTTCCTGGGGCCACCGGGTGGCGGTGCTCCCGAGTGCGAGGGTCCTTTCATCACTGCTTGCAACTTTAATTTAAAATATTATTTAATCCTGTGCTGGCAAAACTGAATTTTATGCATCATTACTCCAGTCTTTAGTGTCACATGATCCTTCAGAAATCATTCTAATATGCTGATTTGGTGCTTAAGAAACATTTCTTATTATCAATTATATATACATACATAACATACATAAACATGCATACATGCATACATACATACATACATACATACATGCATGCATACATACATGCATGCATGCATACATACATACATACATACATACATGCATACATACATACATACATACATACATACATACATACATACATACATACATACATACATACATACATACATACATACATACATACATACATACATACATACATACATACATACATACATACATACATACATACATACATACATACATTAAACGTTTTCAGGAAAAATGAGTCACCGGTATTTCTGGTCAGATTACAAAGTCTGCACACATTTCTGCAAAGTAGTTGACTGTTTTCTGTACAGCTTTTTTCTGCCCCACAATATTATTGTGGTTTCAACAAAGTCAGATAAAACTGCCTCAAAATGCATTTTAAGCACAGCGGTGTGTGACTGGTCAGCTGGTTTCTTACCAAGTCAATGTCTTACAGTGCTATCTACCTTTGTTAACATCATAAAACAACCAAGAGATTTAAGTCTCATGGTAGGAGTAGGACTAACACCTTCTCACAGTCACATAAGCAATGAAGCTAGCAATCCAATAAAACATTAATGACAAACCAATTAAGGCATTTATAAAGGTGTCATCTCTAATTACTTATCTAGCATGTGTTCACCCACTACAGTGAATGATTCAATATGTAGTTAACATCCGTAATTTAGATTGAATGCTACATGTCAGCGCTGTCAAGCGATGAAAAGATGATCTTCTCAACAGGTTAACAGCAGTGCCAGGAACCGCCATCATGCTACATCCTTTTCTTAAACCTTTTTTTTTTTCCTGATTCCTGGTTTGTCTTTCTTTTCCACCTCCATTCTTTGACTCACTCATCTCTCTACCCTGCAGTACTTCTTTCCTCTGTGTGCATTTTGTCCCTCTTCCCAGCACGAAGAGCTTGTTTCTCCAGCCAGGGACTAATGATGGTATTCAGAACTCTCTCCATTGCTGCCGTCCTACACAACTGTCAGCAAATAAAGTGGGAATTTCAGGCAGTTCTCCAGACAGCGCACCCAAGAGACAACAGGCAATTACTAGAAGCAAGAAGGCCTACACATACACTTCCCTTCACTTGTTGTTTGTCTGTTTATATGTCAAATAATTCACCCAACCGATGTGGACGAACAAGAAAATGCAGTACCAATTCAAATAATAACCACAAGCCCCCTCAAACATACCGACTAATCTTCACACTGCCAATCAAAGATAACCAAGAAGATTTGGTCTCCAGACGTCCATGAAAAGGGAGCAAATTTACGTTCAGTGTTCCTGGCAGTCGCCCCAGATTTTACTACACACACTAATGGGCATGATAAGGCCTTCTTTTACAGCATAATTGGTTCTCGAGTTGTAGTGGCGATCACATGGATGCAGAGAAGAACCAATATGCCATGTTATGCATCTTCCCATTCAGGGGTCACTGCGCTTCTCTACGACTGCACACTGAAATAGCCAGGCTAAAAATGGCACTGCAGCCACATTTATAAACGGATCTTCTTCATTCATCCCCTGAATGCTTAGAATACTCATGATTTGAACTGGATGATGTAGGAAACGGTCTTTGAATGCGCTCTTTGCCCTCGGGAAGCCAAGATGGCCACTAAAACGCAGTACATTGTCATTTGCTTGGCTTCTTCTCTGTATTCCCTCCAGAGGCCCGCTGCAGGGAAAAGCAATTTTCAAAAGCAATTCTCTGCTCGGCTTTGCAAGGGCCATCGTTTTTTGACAGATGAAGGCTCTGCAACAATAAAAAGGTGGTAATTCTTTATTAGCAGACATGTAACAAGGATTTACTCCTCTCATCTTTCCAAACCTTTATCCTCTCCCTCTGCTCCATCCTCCTGGGGCTAGGACTTCTGGGAATTCTCCCACAGCCACGTGCGGCATTGCTCATGGCTAACACACGGTTTATGGAGTGTGCAGGTCGGGGAGAGTGTTCCTTTTTTTAAAGGGTTGGCGGAGAAATGGCAAAAGCTCTCTGCATACCCCAGGAGTCCCTAAGGTGCTCAGATCTGCATAATTGTAGAGAGTGAGGCGGCTCAGCCTTGGCTCAAGAGGCGACTCATGAAAATTCAACAGGCATCTGCCTACTTCATACTGGAAGCTGCAAACCAGATGCAGAATCAACAAGATTTTGCAAAAATTAGCAGCACCAGATCATTCAGAAATTGATAAATATTTCACAGACAGTGATTCATCAGACTATGCGTCAAAATTAACACACTGTGTGTGTGCGTGGATGGGGGAGAGGGGGCATCTAGACTGGCATTTTGACTATTTTGTGTGTATTTGACTGTTTAAGCACAATAAGCAGAATAACTAAATTTAGTATTGAGAGGCAGCTTTATGTGTGCGCACTTTGGATGTGAGCAGATTCTGCGGGAATTAATCAAATTATAGGCAAAACGCACAATCCCACGTCGAAATTCAAGCACCCAACAATAATCATATGCAGCAAATGAAACGAGTGAGTGAGGGGAGGCGAGTTTGTGTGTCAACTCGTTATCGGAGAGATGAGAGCGCAAGAAAGCGCAGCAAGCGTTTGAAGCGTTTCAAATATTTAGTATAACACTTCATTGCACAGTTTATTATTTCAGATGCCTTTTTAAAAGACTACAATTGAGAAATATATATATTATAGGCTATATAAAATTCAACCCACTAAAGTGGTTAGTAGGTGGGACTGCGTTACATGCCACTGCTGAAATCCACCTGCATTTGGCGGGTTAGAGTGTGTTAATGTCAAGCCCTGCTTATATACATTTTATTAGTTCATGCAGGCAAAATGCTCTACTGTTTGACCTTTTACAGTTTCTCCATATCTTAGGGCTTCACAATGCTGCTGCCAGCTGGTTTTGAGGGTACAAAGTCATATGAATGAAACAGATAGTGAGTTTAGTGTAAATGTCCTGGTTTTATTAATAGTCCTGGTTTTGAGATTTAGAGTTTTCATGGTGCTACACAGTATGGAACTGTCCTCAATTTAACCGGATAGAGCTCTACACTTGCTACAAACTTCCTCTTCCTAATATGTAATCATATAAGCAGCCGTGATTCATACAGAGAGCAAAGCTCCTATTGGAGACCTCCTGTAGAATGTTCTTGAAACCTGTAAGGTGTGTGATTACTAAAAGGTTCATGTAGTTTACTTCAGAGAAGAGCAGGACAGTATGTGGCACAGAAGAACTCTACAGTCTAACTCTAAATTTAAAATATTTATGATTTATCTGTGTAAAGCAAACTAGCTGACATGGGCAAGGACAGAAGTCCTATAACCTGTGTCCTACTCTCTAAAATGTCCATATAAATTGCATTTATATGGACAAGGCCTGTTTCACACCACATGCATAAGCAGCAAATGGCAATGCATCAACGTAATTGCTCACACTGCGTTCTCAAACGCACAGCATTTCTGCACTGCACAACGACACAGTCTTAAAAAGCACAATCAAAACAATATAATTAAATATAAGAAATCAGGTAGTGGACTGAAAATATGACACAGGTACATTTAAGTACATTTAAGACCTGAATAAGCATTAGGGAGACCTCTGCTGGCCACATAGAGAAGCTGTAAGTATAGTATAATTCATGACAGATCAAATAAAAAGCAGTTTGTCTTTACAAGTTTTAGTTGGGCTTACAAATCTATAATCAAGCTTCAAAGCATCAACTTAACTTACAGGAGGCAGCATCCTGTGATTCGACTGCAGATACACAGCCAAGCAAAAGCGGTAAACTACACAATCCAGGTCAACAAGCAACCAGCACATTTAACATTACGTTTACAGCTAGCCTGCATACATTAAAGAATAATAGCAATGACACACTTTTGGATAAGCCTTAAGCTTATGTTTTTCAAAAGAGCTTGAAAAAAGGCCTTCCAGAAGGACTTGCATTACACATGACATTTCTTAAACATGGACATGAATTGCAAAAATGTGTCCGAGTTCTCGGTTAATTTGCTAAATTTAGTTACTTTCTGTGAATCAGTCAATTTAAAATTCTGATTCAAGTCATCACTGAAAACGGTTCATGCGGATCCCTAAATGACATATATATATATAAAAATGGAATTTTGCATTTGAAGCAATTTCAGAGCAAATACATAAATACAGAAATGTATTGAATATAAGATGTGCAAAACTTTACTTGCACAGAAGAACCATGAATATGCATAACCTTCCTCGAGAAGATTAGCTGCCCTGAATGCCCTCAAATGTTGCATAGGCTCCCATGCTGAATGAAATTGAAACTGATGGCGTATAATTTCTGGGGAAGCGTAGGTGCTATGTTGGGTAGGGGCCAATTTGGACAGAATTAATGGGGCAGAAAATAGAGTATGCAAAAAAGCCTAGTTTGGAAAGCCTGTGATAATATTTGAGTTGGCATGGAAAAGGGGCAAAAGCAAAGCATTGGTGCATTTAGTGGATGCCGGACAACCCGAAAACCTGCACTGCCTGCAGTCAAAACCATCACGTGAAGCGTTTAGAGAAACCATTTGATTCATTTGATTCTTAATAATGCATGCATCAGATTAAGTTGATGGATAGCTCAGGTTATCATTTAAAGATGGTTAGCATCAGCTTCTGACATAAATCTGAGAAGAAATGTGAGGTCCATCTTACATGCACTCGATTCCGGCTTCATTAGCTGACTGACACTGCTAAACTGAAGCGCCTGGAACCACAATGAATGTCCATCAGTCATGTGCTGCTCTCGCAACCAGGCTATAACTAATCATAACTCCCAGCTCAAGGCAACATTCACGCCATCAGTCTAATTAAAAAAGGCAGAGGAGGGCAAATGGCATTCAAAAGTCAAACATGTAGGACATTTTGCTAGTATCTGGATAAAAAACTCATGATTGGTTGATTTCCTTTTGTCATGAGAAGTTCAGCATGTCAGATAACGTGTTGAAAAGGAGAGGAAACCATTAATACGAAGGGGTTCAGCACTGCAAAATGCCTATAAATGTGAAGACAGTCTTCCTTTCAGTGCCATCTAAGATATGGTCTTCTTAATTCTTAAACTTTAAACCAGTGCCCTGAAACAACAAAGCCGTTCTGGAGAAAGCATTTACCCCTCCTTTCGTATTTGTTCTCATAAAAAGCCTTTATTCCCCAGGTCTGTGTTACTGCATCTTCAGAAGGGTAAACAAGAGATAATGGTGTACAAGAAAATCTGAACATGAGGGATCAGTTCAGCTCAGCTCAACAAATGTTGTTTCAGTAAACAGAAATGTATTAGCATGTTTCATAAGCGGATGGTGAATCCAAAACAACATGTCAGAATGACTAGATGGCCTTAAAGAGCCCCTATTATGGATTTTTGAACATTTCTACCTTTCATGTAGTGTGTAACATAGTTCTCAGTGAATGAAAACATCCTGCAAAGTTTTAAGTCTGAAAGTGCAGCGCATATAAAGTTATTGTCTCTCAAAAGTAAGAGTCGACTTAAAGAGTCAATTAAACGAATCGTTTTTCAAACGAGTCGCAAGCCATTTCGTTGTGACATCACAAAGAAACATTAGCATATTGCCTGTCCACTTATTGCGCGCACACGCTGTACAGATACCAGGGAAATCTCCAATTAAAAAAAAAAACCTACAATATGTTTAATGTGTTTCATATTGTGTAAGTATCTAACTCTAGTTATTACGGTCTTACTGAAATACTTCTGTAAATCAGCTGTGGGTTGCAGTATTACCAAAACTGTGTCTATTAATGCAGATTGTCTGTCATTCTTACTATTATGAGCAAAGATAAAGGATGGAGCAAGATTTGTTTTTGCAAACATTAATGTTTACATCAGCTGGGCTAATGTATGCACTGTTATTGATAAAGCTCCCACATGTGCACCACCATACATTAGACACACACACACGTTTGTTGATGGAAGCACACTTGCTGATGCTGATGGTGATGAATTACAGTTGAAACAACTCATAATGTAAAATCAACGTCATCCTTACTGTCTTTACATTGTGTACAATTGCTGAGCTTTAGGAAGCCTCCTGACGGAGCTGAAGATCAGTTATGGTAATGGACGTTTGTTTCCGAAATCCGCGCTGTACGCAATAGACCAATCACAACAGACTGGGTCATCTGACCAATCAGAGCAGAGTAGGCTCGTGGAAAGGAGGGATTTAGAGAGACTGATTCATCCATCCATCGAGTCGTTTGAGAATCATTGAACATTATGGTGATGTGCACTGTATATTATGAGAAAATTAAATGATTTTTTGACCTTTGATGCATGTAAACCTGTTGTTGGAGACTTTAAAATAGCATAATAGGGGCACTTTAAGGAGACACTGTATAATTGGGCTGGTTGAGGGTCATGTCCACCAAGTCCACACCATTTCGACATATTTCTTAGGGTGTGTTGTGTTCACACTTGTAGTTTGGTTCACTTGTTTCATTTGGTCCGGAACAAAACAAAAAAACAATTAATCCTGGTCCACTTAGCGTTCACATTGGCATTTTAACACCGAACCTAAAGGCATAGGGATATGTTCACAACCTGATTGGTCGGCATTTATTATGTATATTTTGTGACAGAACTTACTGAACATTCAAAACAATGCTGTGTGCTGAGCTAAATGCTTGTTGTATGCGCGTAGCCTACATATGATGGTATTTCGACTTTTTATTATTGTGATGGGCAAGATCGCAACTTTTTGTTTTGTTATGTCTTTGGTCCGTTTTGCGTTCATATCTCAATCGAACCCCACCATGGATGGGAGCATTCACACTTATTCAAATGAACCGCACTAACAGAGTAATCACACCGGGGTTCATTTTAATCGAACCAAACATGCCAAGTGTGAACAAGCATGAACTTGTAGTTTGGTTTGTTTGGTCCAGACCAAAAAAAAAAAAACATTTAGTCCTGGTCCACTTAGCATTCAGATTGGCATTTTTATCACCGAACCTAAAGGCAAAGGGACACGTTCACAACCTGATTGGTTAGCTTTTATGACGTATTGCCTATTTTGGGACGCAACTTACCAAACATCCAAAATAACGCTGTGTGCTTGGCTAAATGTGCTCGTTGTATGTGTGTAGCCTACATGTGATGGTATTTTGAGCAGCTGAGAACTTGTGAAAAGTTTATAAAATGTGTAAAGTAGTTAAAACAGCGGCAGCAAACCCTCCGTCACACACACAAGCGAAGATCTGCTGCGTGGAGACGCAGTTCTGATGCCTGTACTGAACTGTGGTGGCAACATCACGACTATGACGAGAAAAAACAGGTATGCTTGAACATTCTGTCCTTTTTAGGGCTGCATCTTCATGTTTTTGGTTTGTTTACTTTACATGTCTTTGGTCAGTGTTGCATTCATATATCATTCAAACCGCACCAGAGTTCATTTGGAAGTGGACTAAGACCCATCTTTTCAGCAGTCTTGGTCCGCTTGTTTGATGCGCACCAGGGTTCGGATGGCAGCGCTCACAGAGCACTAACAGAGCAACCGCAGCAGGGTTCATTTTAATCGAACCAAACATGCCAAGTGTGAACACAATATTTTGCCCTAGATCCAGACCAAATGAACCGAACTACAGATGTGATAGCACCCTTAGGAGATAAATGCATTAGCGTTCAAAGGTTTCAGTAAGAATTTTAAGAAATTTTTTAATACATTTATTCCGAAAAGTTTGCATTAAATTGTATGAAAGTGATCAAACTTTAACATTGTTAGAAAAAAATGTCTTTTGAACTTTCTATTTATCAAAGAATCCTGAAAAAAAAAAAAAATGCCAGCATATTAGATTTCTGAAGTGTCATGTGACACTGAATACTGGATTAATGATGCTGAACATTCAGCTGTACCATCACAGGAACAAATTATATTTTAAAATATATTAAAATTGCAATAATATTTCACAATATTACTGTTTTTACTGTATTTCTGATTAAATAAATGCAGCCTTTGTGAGCGTTAGATACTTCTTTCAATAACATTGTAAAACCAAACTTTTGAAAAATAGTGTACATGCAAAGCAGTTCTTCAGATATTCAATAAATAAACAGCATAACTAACGCTTTATTTCACAAAACTATCATAGTCGTCAAAACCTGCGGGTTATGGATAAAAATGGGAACACAGCTCTCAGCAAGCGATTTGAAGTTTGAAACTAATTGTCTTGAAAAGCAGCTCTTTGATGACTGAAACAGCAGTGGTTCAAATGTGATAAACTGAGAGACGCTCAGAAGCGGCACAACTGCTCAGAGAGCGTTAGAGGATGCTGCTGACATCATGTCCTAACCAGATGTCATAAAGAGATAAATAAAACCTCTTTCAAGTACATTTCTATATCTTAGATTTATGAAACTGTATACTTCGTATGTTTCTTTTAAACTGCTATATGCCTGTATATAGTGGAATAGTTCAATGTTTGACTGTGAAGAATTCTTTGACCTACAAAACAGAATAGAGAACAATCTCAGAGTGATTTTAGTTTTGAAGATGAAAGTGCAGAAGAGAGTATTTGATGTGGACTTGATGTGCTGTGAAATAGCTATAAAAGGTTTTTTATTCATTCGCTGATTTCATTTATTAACTTTGGACAAAGTAGGCCAGTATTAAATGGCAGCTCTTTGCTTCTGCCATTAACTTCCATTATTGATTCAGTGCTTGTGGAGGTTCTGTGGAGTGTTAATCAAGCCTGTGTTCCGCAGAAGTAACAACTAATTCACTTTGACTGCCGCATAAAAACAGAAAAGCGTCCTCTCCAATCAGCCCTGAATGTATAGACACCTGGGATGAATGAACCACCCGAAGAGAATAAGCTCTTCCATTTATAAACAGTTATAAATAAGCTGGTTTCATGCTGGTACATCAGAAGGCCAAATGACATTAATGAAGGTGACTGAATATAAGAGTTCAAACGCAGCATAAAGGATTAAAGTCAAAGTTGTCTCACCTCTAAGGTTCCTCCCCATCCCATAATATCCACGAGTCACAAAACATCACTTGAGTCAGTATTTATGGTATAAGAGCCAAAACCAACAACTTCACCCACAGAACCAAATTAACAAAACATTTTCTGATTTCTTTATTACTTCCCTAAATCAGATTGTGACTGCTAATGCTTTCAAAAGTATTGCCATATTAAGCCTTGTAAAATAAGACCATTCAATGTGAAAACTGACCATATTTACTAACATTCCTGTTCAGCGCACATACACCGATCAGGCATAACATTATGACCGGTGAAGTGAATAACACTGATTATCTCTTCATCACGGCACCTTTTAGTGGGTGGGATATATTAGGCAGCAAGTAAACATTTTGTCCTCAAAGTTGATGTGTTAGAAGCAGGAAAAATGGGCAAGTGTAAGGATTTGAGCGAGTTTGACAAGGGCCAAATTGTGATTGCTAGATGACTGGGTCAGAGCATCTCCAAAACTGCAGCTCTTGTGGGGTGTTCCCGGTCTGCAGTGGTCAGTATCTATCAAAAGTGATCCAAGGAACAAACAGTGGTGAACCGGCGACAGGGTCAAGGCTCACTGATGCACGTGGGGAGCGAAGGCTGGCCTGTGTGGTACAGTCAAACAGACGAGCTACTGTAGCTCAAATTGCTCAAGAAGTTAATGCTAGTTCTGATAGAAAGCTGTCACACAGTGCGTCGCAGTTTATTGTGTATGGGGTTGCATAGCCGCAGACCAGTCAGGGTGCTGACCCCTGTCCACCGCTGAAAGTGTCAACAGTGGGCACGTGAGTATCAGAACATAATGTTATGCCTGATCGGTGTATTTCCAAAGAAAACAGTTCTCTGTAATCTTTCATTCAATCGAGTAATGGCTGCTGAAAATTCACAGGAATAAAATACATTATAAAACATATTAAAATAGAAGATTTTAAATTTGATAGTATTTCACAATATTAGTGTTTTTATTGTAATTGTTTTTGACTTTTAGCAACGCTACTGTGGCTGCCCATCATTGGAAATACTACTGTATTTTTACCATCATTGCTGTGCTAAGCTCATGAGGTAAAGATGCTGTGCAAGTGACTCCCTTGCACTGACTGTATCAGTATGAAACACCAAGAATATCATGCTGAAGATAAATCAGAGGTTTTCCTTTGCCACTGACACGCTTGGAACAGTCATTCTCAGCATCTTTCAAAAGCAACCTCCCTCACCGAAGTGTAAATTCCTCTATTTTACCCTGTCAAGCTCAAACACTTTATATCCGCTGGTAGCTGACCTTCTGAAACAGACCATATCAACCTCTGCCTCCCGCAGGAGAGTTGAGCATGCTAATAAGCACAGAGTATTAGGCTATGCCAATTAAAATCGGACAGCGACCTCAGAGAGCGCTAACAACCTATCATAGTCAGATCTCAAGCTAATTGGCTTTAGGGGAGACAGTGGCTGGACACTAAAAGGTGAGAGTGCCAATCAAAAACCCCATCCCTGTCACCATCTCAATAGAAAGACAGTAAACACAGCAAATCCCCTCGGATGCCACCCCCTGCACATGACTGCATTATACAGCTGGGAAAGCAGCCTAAGTACTGTAGAGCAGCATTACAGACCTTTATCTGGCTTTGAGGTGGAACGTAGCTAAGAACAAAATCACCAACTGCATGAATGGTAACGGAATAACCTGTACATTTTACAATTTAAAGGGGTCATGAAATGCAGTTTCAGATTTGTATATTATGTTTCTCGAGGTTTTTTTGCACCAAAAAAGATCCAATATTTAAAAAACAAATAATCATTCATCCTCATCTTCACTCTCAGTGGAAAACACTCAATATCAAGGGGTGTTACCTCTGGAAGAAACGGAAGTAAATGTACTGTATTCACGCCCATGTGTGTTTAGACACTGTTGGCAAGTGCTGTGACAGAGCCGTAAATGCTTGAGCCCAAATCAGAAAACATTCAAACAATTATTTACTGATTTTATTAGCAACACTCAATAGTGTGGCGTCTTAATAGTGTTAAAAAACTGATTTGGCGTTTATTCCAAACACACTTGAACACTGTGTCTACTGGATGTGGTGCAGTGTAACACGACAAATCCCCGACAACAAACTGATGCCTTCTATTTCTGATGTACTCCAAACGCTTGCGCTATGCTTCTGACCAAGGACAAATTGATTTGGAACGTTCGCTTTGTTGTGTCCAGCGGACACCGTGAGATTGAAAATAAATGTAGGCTACTTTCCTGCATTGCCTCCAAGGACAAAATGTTTGGCACGGTCGTATCTTTCAATAAAATACATTTTAAAAAATCTGGAGACATGTTGAGAATAATTGACAAAACAATCCATTGTGAAATATGAAGAACAAACGAAAACTTTATTTATCAGATGCTCAGCCACATCATTAAAAATAAAGCATTTCAGGAAGGCTATGCAAAGTTTTTGGAGGTAAAGTTTCTTTACATGTCTTACTCAACATCTTTATCCAGTAATATCTAGCGCTTTTGTGACTGATGGACAGACATGAGTCGTTCAGAAGACACCTCCCTGATTACAAACGACGATGACACGTTAAGGGGCGTGATTTCTGATTTCAAATCTGGGCCTTCAGAATGCTAGAAAACGATAACATTCTTATTTTTAACTTGGGAGAGAAAAAAAAAAAAACTAATCCAAAAGCCAATTTTCTGATAAATTAGCAAGGCCATGCTGTTACTAGAATATGTTTTGTACCTTTAATATATACTGACAACCAGCATATAACCCAGGGGGTAAAGAGAAAGAACATGATCGAGCAACTCGTCACAAGATGAGTTAAATACTAGAAGGTGCACAGTACCATGCACACAAACACAAAACACCATCATGGTAACATACATGACACAACAATAATGCAAAAACATACTTTTACAACATAAAACCCTAATGTACATAACTAAGAACAAAAATAATTATTAAAATTAAAAACCATCCACTTGAAATGTCTATTACAGTTTTCCCCAAACATAAGGAACTAACTATTAACCTTTTAAAGCTCAAATGAAATGAATTGTTTTGTTATACACATCACACATGGCTCCAAAATGTATTCAGAAGTTAACTTTAACTTTTAAAATGTATGTGTCACTAAAAGAAAAGACAGGCAGACTTTTCAAACAAATCATAAAAATATAATTTTAGTAAAATTATATAAAAAAGTTGATAAAAACTGATCAACAATACTAATAGCCCTATAAATGTTATAACTTCCATTACTGTAGTCCTGAACTGACCAGTTTTGATGCAAGTTTTGTTCTTTGCACAGTACCGCCATCTAGTGGTTAAGGAACAACTGTACTGATTTCCAAAATGCATGACCTGCTTTGACAATTTCCATTGAAACACAGGGATCTGCTTAAGCCAAGTAAGCTAACGTGGCAGTTTATGCAGCACTGAGGAAACACCCTTATGTTGTGCTGAGCTTTTGTTTTGCATTTCCTTATTGGATTTAGCAGTGCAAAAATAAGAATAGTTCACCCCCAAATATGAAAATTCCATTATCATTTACTCACCCTCACATCTTTTGAAAGCCATAGAACTTTTTTTTTTTTCCCAATCTGTGGAACACAAAAGGAGATGTCCAAGCTGCTCGATTCCATATGTGAAAGTGAATGGTGACTTCGGCTGTCAAACAAGAAAGGGGCCCTATTTTAATGATCTGAGTGCATGGCGCAGGAGCACATAAGGCGTGTCCGAAACCACTTTTGCTAGTTTAATGATGGAAAAAACAGTCGGCACGCCAGGCGCATGGTCCAGAAGGGTTGTACCTAATCTCTTAATGAGTCATGGGTGTGTTTTAGGCAATAAACCAATCAGAGTCTCATCTCCCATTCCCTTTAAAAGCCAGTTGCGCTTGCACCATGGCAGATTCACTATTTACATGGCGGAATTTGCGAGTGGAAAGACTGAACGCTTCTCCAGAGAGGAATCTTTTATTTTTAATATTTAAAAATGTTTGTGTGCTGCTGCGCGTCCCTGTGTGTAATAAGCAGAGCGTACACGCGTTGTGCACCCGCCTATTGGCGCATATTACTAACGCGCCCTTTAAATAACGTAAAAAATACTGAGCCATTGACTTGAGACCAGGTTTTTGTCAATGGTGCAGTCGTTTTCAATTGCCTCAAAATAGCAAGGCACCAACAATGCGCCTGAACACACATCGTTTTCAGACCAGCATGCCCATGGGTGAACAGATGGGTGCATGTGCATTTGCTATTTAAACAGCGTGGCACTGGACGTGAAAATGATAACTACACCGGGTTGAAACTAGCAAAAAACACTTGTGTCACACCTGGTTTTGCATTGTGCTGGGTGTATGATAGGGCCCTAAGTGTCTTGCATGGACTATACTTTTACTATGCTTTTAAGGTGCTTTTTTTGGTCCTTTTGTAGCTTGATACCCCCTGGTCCCCATTCACTTTGATTATATGGAAGAGTGCAGCTCAGACATCCTGCTAAATTTCTCCTTTTGTGCTCCATGGAAGAAAGAAAATTATATGGTTTAGAACAACATATGGGTGCGTAAATAATGACAAATGTTAATTTTGGGTGAAGCAACCTCTAATCTAGCTCTCCGGAAAAGAAACATATAATTTAATTTATCATTTTCATGTCATGTCTTATTTTCCACTAACAAAAATACTATGGCAGTACCACAAAAGAGTGAAATACCAGATGGTAATAGCTATGCACTTAATGATTAGTTTTTGTTAATGTCACGAATCATTTTTCTTGATACTGGTCATGTTGTAATATATTCCTAACTTACTTCAGCCAATATCATGGCCATTAATACAGTCTTTTTATGCCAGCCTGGCATTCACTTCATAATTTGTGTCTTTTTTTACCCACATTACTCACAGCCACATCACCGTATGGTTTCAATTGGCCCTGTGTTGAATGCAGAAGCATAAGAAAATGTGTTTCATATTTTCCTTTTTCTATTCTAAGATGCATGACAAATATCCACGTGTCTGTCCAATAAGGTATAAACTGGATAGACAACTCGTTCTTAAAGGAACACTCCACTTTTTTGAAAATAAGCTCATTTTCTAACTCCCCTAGAGTTAAACAGAGTTTTACCATTTTCAAATCCATTCAGCCAATCTCCGGCGGCAGCACTTTTAGCATAGCTTAGCATAGATCATTGAATCTGATTAGACCATTATCATCTCAAAAATGACCAAAGACTTTCGATATTTTTCCTATTTAAAACTTGACTCTTCTGTAGTTACATAGTGTACTAAGAGCAACGGAAAATTAAAAGTTGCAATTTTCTAGACCAATATGGCGGATTCAGCTTGAGTTTGTGTAGTTGCAGAGTTGCAGCCAGCGGATTAGGTAGCAAATTAAAGCCATGGTTCTTTGCGCTGTAAAGGCTCGAATCTGCTCTCGAATCTCCTCCCCCAGTCTGTTTAGCCACACTTTCTTGCCTTTCACATTCCAAAAGCTCATCTCCAGTGTATTCCGGTTCAAATAGATACAGTTCAGGATCTGCACCAAAGTAAATAATGAATCGTCTCACAAATGTCTCCATGGTTACAAGGCACGCTCTCTGTGTAAGCAGGTTATCACGTTGGTTATGTTGACGGAAGTTAGCCTATTTTCAGGCACTGTGTAATATCATTGCACCTCTGCACCCATGGTACGGCAGCAAAGTTGTATAGTTGTACGCATGAATGGGAGTATAGTTCCTAGCCATGTCGCAACTTTTCATTTTCCGTCGGTCTTATGCTGCGCTCCAGACAAGTTTTTGAGCCCGTAAGTTACGAATTCTAACCATGACTAACGACTTTGTAGCGTTCCAGGCAAAGTCACGCCAAACTGCCTGGTAGCTAGATGTAAACAAAGCATGGTGGACCGTATTGGGCTTATGCTCATTTACAATCATTTCTATCCCCAAAGGTGCTTACTCCTTGCTTATTTGAGGGAAACGGAGGAGAAAAAATGGCGCATAAGGCAGGAGAAGCTGTTATACCTTTTATTTTACGTTATTTGTATATCCATAGGGGCTGCCATTGTTGTTTCGCGGGCTATGTGACATCAGAGCTCGTAACTGGGAGTAAATCCATCTAATACGAGTTCACAGGTGGGAAGTCACGGGTTTGACAGCCGCTCCAGTGCACTTTCACGGGTAGAAGGTTGGAAAAACACGGGTTGCCTGGAACACGCAGCATTAGTACACGATGTAACTACAGAAGAGTCAAGTTTTAAATAGGAAAAATATCGAAAGTCTTTGGTCATTTTTGAGCGAGATGCTAACGAAAACAGTAAAACTCAACGGTTTAACTCTAGGGCAGTTGGAAAATGTGCCTATTTTCAAAAAGAGTGGACTGTTCCTTTAAAGTCACCATCAAATCAAAATGGAATTTTTTTACATTCATTTTTTTAAATTTTTTTAAGGAATATTGCAGTATTTATTATAAAGGATTTATCAGTGCACATCGTGTGTGTGTGTGTGTGTGTGTGTGTTCCCTTGTAATCTTTAATCAAAATAACAATGCATACTGAGATTGCGTTTTCATAATTGATCTTGGATTATTGTAATTACAGGTATATAAGTGCAAAAAGTTTCAATGTAAGCTCTTCAGTTGGATAAGAGTCGGTTTCTGCCTTTTATAAATCCTAATTTGTTCCTCACTTTTGATGTGGGATGAAATCCACAGATTTTTGGACAAAATCCAATCGTATGTGCATTTTATAAATGAGGCCCCAGGTCATGAAGTTGGGTCAGGAAGGAGAGAAATGCATACAGAACAGAACATGATTGGGCAAATGGTAATGCGACTCCTATCAGCGATTAATATTATGCAATAACGCCACCTGGTCCAAGATATAGTGAAAAGAAGAACAAATAAGCACCACAGAGGCATGGTTAAATATATGGGACAGGTGGGACTTGAGATGACTTGGGAACCAGTCATTCTTGCATGCATGCCAGCGAATTAATTTTGCAATTAAAAAGAGTGGTTACCACTCAACTTTCATTTCCAATGCCCAACCTTTTTATAATACTTATGCACAATTACTGTATAATGTGCAGCCTAGAACAGTGCGGTAATGACACCCATCCAGGGAGTCTACTGGCATGACCTGTTCGGATTTAAATATTGATTTATTATCTGCTGAGACATCTGGCATATTTTACATGCTGTAGTTATTTTGCTTTCTGCTGAGAAGGGCAAATTCAATCCATTCTCTTAGTTCTCAGAGTATGGGGATGAGTATCAAGAACGTCTCAAATCCCTTTATCCTCCTATTTGTTCCTCCATGAGGTCCATGTTCACCTTCAGAGCCATGTACAGCATGTTATACTAATTTATACTCTGGATACACTGAATACTAGGACATAATGATAGATATGATACATAATGTTAGAGAAAGACCAGACGTTTAGCGTTAAAGCAGATTTTGCTTTGCATTGTGGGTGGCTATGAAGCCACCTGATGGAAACACCTTGGCGAGCCAGTCTTGAAAACATTAAGATGTTTACTGAAGTGAATCATATATTAAAATAAGATTAGAATAACACGCTTGAGGCTTTATTCTCATGAGCCTGTATGTAAAAAACCAAGTGGGCGAAATGTTTAGTAGGCAGCACACTAAGTTTTGGATCACACTATTAAGACTTAATAAAGAAAGAAACAAACTTGCTGTTTTGCAAAGTTAACAATAACACATGTAACAATATCACTCAAATAACTAAATGCACCATGGAAATACTATTGTAGGTTTTAATTAACCTTGGTGTAGCATTATATTAATTATTCAGTATATCAGATCACCACTGTATTAACATTTTATAGCATCCCTATACCATGACAGGTGTTTTTTTATTTATTTTTGTATTATTATTAAACATGTAAAAAAAAAAAAAAAAAAAGTCGCCAAAGTCAGCAACTCCAGTAAATATGATTAAAAATAGATGCCACATACAGATTTATAGTATATTACAATAGATGTTTTTTTTTTTCACAGCCTTCACATTTACTCAAGGCATAGTTCATCATTTACTCACCCTCAAGTTGTTCCAAACTTTCTTTCTTTCTTTCTTTCTTTCTTCTGCTGAACACAAATGAATATGGATAAACAGTTGATGGACCCATTGACTTCCATAGTAGGAAAAAAAAAAAAAATACTATGGAAGTCAATGGGTCCATCAACTGTTTGGTTACTGGCATTCTTCAAAATATCTTCTTTTGTGTTCAGCAGAACAAATCAATTCATACAGGTTTGGAACAACTTGAGGGGGAGTAAATGATGGCAGAATTTTCATATTTGGGTGAACTAAGGGGGAGTTTTGGACCTGATGACAGGTGGTTTAGGGGTTGCAAGCGATAACGTGACGTCACCATTTTGGGGTAAAAATGTAAGAAAAAAAAAAAAAATCTAATTAAATGACTCATTTGTGTTGAAAACATTCCATAAATCACCACATATTACTTTTAAAGTGGTAATGTTGTTGTTTTAAAAACACGGCAGGTGAAGTTACCTCAAGAATCAGTGAATCAGAAAGATGTGAGCTACAGACCTGACTGGGATCATCGTAAAACACACCGACAGAGGACAGCTTCGGTCCGATACTGCAGCTCTCCGTAAAAGCAGCTCCGCTGTCCTTGTACGAGCCTTTTCTGAACTTGTATGCAATCGTGATGTTTTTCACCGGAGGAGATCCAGTCCGAATCACGACTTCAGAAAAAAGACCGGTGTAAAAAACGAAGCCCACCAGAGTTGAGATAAGACAAACGACCAAAAAAAGAATCAGCAGTAAAATGATAAAGTCAGACATTTTTGCCCGGCTGTCAGAAAACCAAACACAGAAACGCTCAGTGTGTATGAATAATTTTCAATTAACGTTACTGTGGTGGCACTCGAAAAAACAATCCCTCCGTTTTTCCGTTTGTTTGCATCCGTGTCGCTCTGCAGATGTTACGGTTTCGATGCTGCGAGGTCAGTTTACACCCGTCTTTTAGTTTTATTGACACAGCTGAGCGTTTGTTTATCCTCTGAATACTGAACGCATTGCTTCCTGGTTGCATCATGTGACTGTGAGTCAGAGGGATGACTTGGAACGAGCCAACCAAAAAGTCCGTGTCCGAATCTCGCGAATCGGTTCTTTCAAACGGTTCGATTTTTAGACTCAGTGATTCTTTTGCATCTATAACGTGGTCAGCGAACACAGGGGTTTTCGAACTGGGGTCCGCAAGAGAGTGACAGGGGGTCCGTGGGAAAAAATAAATAATTATAATTAGATTAAAATAAATGAGTAAAGCAATAAATTAGATCTAAAATAAAAATGTGATTAAAAATATTAGTTATTAATCTATTAAATTAAATTAGATTAAAATAAATAAAATCTGATTAAAATAAATAAGAAATAATAATAATACATTACTACATTGAGGTCACAAAAGCAAATATACCTGGATAACATCACCGTTATATAAATATAGCTGGATAATATCACCGTTTTCACCAGAGCCAAATCAAATTCTGTTGCATTATTTTCCTGTTAACACTGTAAAGCTGCTTTGAAACAATTGGACTTGTAAAAAGCGCTATATAAATAAAGGTGATTTGATTTGAGTAGAACAAAATATATAACTGTAACAAAAAAATGTGTATAATTTGAGTTTATAAAATGCCTTATACATTTTAGGATGGGGTCCCCTCACACAATATTTGGGGGTCCGTGGCATCTAAAAGATTGAAAACCCCTGAGCTAATAGATATTATGACATTTTTTCCCCCCACCAGTTTAGTAGGGCTTATTTAAGGGTGTTTATTGAAATTATATGAATTGGAATTGTCAACATTCCTCTCATACAGTCAAATATCTTCCTGTTGGACAAGAACATACATAAAACACTTAACACTGTAAAAAAAAAAACAAGCATAAAACAGGTCTATATGAAGGTAACTGACATTAATTTATTATTAACATTTGTATTGAAATATAAAATCAAATTAGCATCTTAAACCATGCGAACAATTTGAGAGCTGCTCAAGAAAACCACTTGATTAGTGTTCAGTGAACATTACACAGCAGCTTTAATGAAAGTACTTTTTATTTATATTTTCCATTTAATATTAGATAACAAATCTGAAAAATTATTTGAAGGAATAATAAAGCAACAATAGTGCACAGCAATGCTTGCTTTTTTTTCAGTCTGATTCATCTGATTCCTCCACTTCTTCCTGTCCATTGGTCCTCTCATCAGAGTCACTCTCCTGTGTCAAAACAGATTGAATTAAGCATCAAGAAATTAAAGACATAACAAAATATCTCATAAAAGTACTCACGAGGAAATTAAACTCCCAAAACAAGCGACGCAAAATTCATTACAGGCTATTAAAGGCAAGTATAGACCTCCAGGCGGCATGCGGTATATTTGCTTTTGTGAATTACATGACAACGCATAACACAATACTGCTGCTGGGCAGGTGATACTATGTTAATGTGGTATGAGAAATTAGTTTAATTATCAACATTGATAAGAAGAAATGTTTGTTGAGCAGCAAATCAGAATATTAGAATGATTTCTAAAGGATCATGTGACACTGAAGACTGGAGTAATGATGGAGTAATGAAGTGGTATCAAGATGCAATTTTTAATGCAGTATACTGCATTACAGCAAGTCAACCGGTCATTATACCTCCACTTCACTCTGCAACTGAGAGGACTCTTCCTCCTCCTCTTCATTAGCTGCCTGTGACCTCTGTGAGAGAATCTCTTCACCCTGCAAAAAAAATAAAAATGGTTTGAATCTCTGTATTATCTATACATGCTATACTGTGCACTGTATGGACTTACATTATAGCTTTATAATTGAAAGCTATTATGCAAATTATAATCAAAATGTGCATTTTCACTATGGGTGTGTTGAAAACAACGCTTCACTATTGTTGAAAACAAAACATCAATGTATTGTTTACCACAGGCTTTATTTTACACATACATCGAAAAACCCTATGGGAAAATCTCAAAGGAACCATCTGTGAATTAGACTTCTGGGTTAACTGTCATTTCACACTGTATACTCCTAAACCCTGGGTTAACATCCTTATTTGAATATTTGCTGTGTCAGAGTCATTAATTAGATGAACGACACACGTGACATGTTTACATAAAGATTCTAGCAGTGTGTGTTCTCATATTACCAACTGTGGTATACATTTTTTTAATGGACATTTCAGACTATAAAGGGAAGAATGAAACTGTACTCCAACTGACACGTTGTCCTATCAAATGACTGTATATATACACAATGCCCAGTGTTTCTGTGACTGTCCAAAGCACATGAATATGAGGCATGCGATTGGCTGTCGGTTGCTAAGCATCTAGCCGTAACATTCTAATACCACTTTGGGCCAGATTTACTAAACAGGGCAAATTAGTGTGAGAGCGCAATTCCATAAAAGCGCAGATGGGAGTGGACAGTTCTGCGCATGATCTACAGTATCACACAGACGCAGCCGGATCATTTACATAATGACCCAATGCAATCTACCCATTAGCATCTGGTTTAAAGGGTTAGTTCACCCAAAAATGAAAATTAGCCCATGATTTACTCACCCTCAAGTCATAGGTGTATGTATTCGTCTGAAAGAAGAATGTCATAATCAGAGTTATATTAAAAAAGCTTCCAAGCTTTATAATGGCAGTGAATTGTTTTTGAAGTCCATAAAAGTGCATCTATCCATCATATAACTGCTCCACACGGCTCCGGGGGGTTAATAAAGGCCTTCTGAAGCGAAGCGATGCGTTTATGTAAGAAAATTATCCATATTTAAAACTTTATAAAGTAAATTATCTAGCTTCCACCAGATCGCCTTCAGTATTCAACTTACGGAAAAAGTGTAGCGCCTCTTGCAGTTCAATACGCTTACGCTACGTCTGATGACATAGAACACCAGTTATGTTTTTTTCTGATCTGGCGGAAACTAGATATTTTACTTTATAAAGTTTTAAATATGGATATTTTTCTTACACAAACGCATCACTTCAGAAGGCCTTTATTAACCCCCCGGAGCCCTGTGGAGCAGTTTTATGATGGATGGATGCACTTTTATGGACTTCAAAAATGACCCAACAGTCACTGCCATTATAAAGCTTGGAAGAGCCAGGACATTTTTAATATAACTCTGATTTCATTCGTCTGTAAGAAGAATGTCATATACACCTAGGATGACTTGAGGGTGAGTAAATCATGGGCTAATTTTCATTTTTGGGTGAACTAACCCTTTCATGTCCACGCCTTTTCAGCACTAATTTAATCACTGCGTTTCTTTAGTAAACCCTGACAGTATTTTTTTTATGCGAAAAGAGGGTTTGTGCTGGTGCAAGCTGTTAGTAAATCTGGCCCTTCTAATACCATAAAACCCTGGCACATAACCCTGGCTAAAAAGCGGTGCAAACCCCGGGGTTAAAAGCGACAGTAACCTGGGGTTAAGAACAGGGCCGTGTAAAAAGGCCTAATGTCACCAGGGCAAGTAAAAATTACTGAACTAGTGTAGAAAAAAAAGTTGGCATCAAACGAATGTTATGATACTTTTTTCTTCCCTATTGTGACGGCTTCTCAAAAAAGGAAAAAAATCTAAAGCAGGACTTGATTTTGTCCATCAGGAATTGATTCCTGCAATCTCATGTGAATAACAGGTCGTCCCGTCCTCGCACCAGGGAAGTTATTTTGATTAAAGATTACGAGGGCACATGAATTAAAAATAATGATTTGCAGGGACAATTCATTTATAATAAGCACTGCAATATTCCATAAAAAAAATAAGAACTGTCTTTAAGACCTGATGTGGCTTTTTTCTCTTCGCTCAAGTTTAAAATCTCACCTTTAAGTCTCTGTTCTTCAGGTTTCCCAGCCAGAAGGCTTCCTGGCAGTGGTTAAGGGTGAGCATGGCTTTCACACGATACACAAACTGCTCCAGACATTTTTTCAAGGCTGGAGCGTGATTGGTCAGACCTGTATCTTGCCTAATCTGCGAACAGTAAAGCAGTGATTATAATTACAGATGCCATATGCTTTAAAATTTAAAGGTATTATAAGATTTTCTTTTTTCTTTAATCCCAGTCCAGCTCCACAGACCACCATGCACAGTTGATGCCGTTGTTCACCTTTGAGTGGCCACACATGTGGTGTAGTTGTCTAGTACTGAGCTGCAAGGTCTTCAGTAGACTCTGGACATCCTCCTGAGAAGATCCATCAGTGCAATGATTAAAATCTCACTTTATTAAACTGGTAGTTTTTGTGTTTGAAAGCTCTTGATTCTACGCAAGATGCAACATTACACAAAAGTTTAATGAATAGACAGAAATACCTTGTGTTTTTTAAAACTGTAGTCAAGCAGAGGCATTCCAAGCTTGAGGAACGACTCCAGAAAAAGACGACCGTACTGAAAAACAAAGTGAAAACAATATGGTGAATGACATTGTCTTCATAAACATACCTTTGTGTGTGCAAATATTTCTCACCTTTAAACACACAGTGAGTACAGGTCTGCTGTCAAAGATCTGTGCAAAACAAACGGAAGAACATCCTACAGGTTACCATCACACAGCTGTGTAACAGAGGCTTTAACAGAGCCATAAATGTGAACACTGGTGCACACTGAGAACACAGGAAAGACGTGAAAGTCTCTGTACCTTGACCAGGTTTATGAGGATGTGGAAGTCACGCACAGCCACATTCCAAGTTAAGAGCTTCTCGCTCTGCACCTGAATAGATTTAGGTCATTAGCTTGAGAGAGACACTTGCTCTACATGTCATGACGATCTCAAAAAATAATTAAAGTGCCCCATTATGCTATTTTATAGGTTCCTAATTTTGTTTTGGAGGTCTCCTACAATAGTTTCTATGCATACTCCTTCTTTCTGAGAACCTACTCTGCTCCGAATGGTCAGATGGCCAAGTCTGTTGTGATTGGTCTACTGCTTACAGTGCGTGTCGGGAACAAAATGGCCATTACCATATCTGAATTTCAGCTCCAGAGGCTTCCTCAGCTCTTGTATACACAGTGATACAAACAGTAATGATGGCGTCAGTTTTACTGTATAAATTCGAGCCAGAGTCCTCATCCTTTGGAAGTGCATGTAAAGTGGATTTGCTAACCAAACCAAACTCTTCCAAACCTCAGCAACAACTGCAGTGTTTGAAAGCGGGTCAAAAGTAGGCATTGTTTGTGGGCAGCCAATGAAGACCATAGGCTGGCATTATGCAAATTAGTCACAAACAGGAAGTAAGACTGGAATTACTGACTGACAGAATTGATTCTTTCTTTGGGAGACAATAACTCCATTTGTAATGACCCATTTGAATGTTAATTGAGAATATGGAGAAAGTCAAACATAATCTAAAACAAACTAAAAGATGGTGAAAGAGGGGAAAACATTATCCTGCACCAACATAAATTAGAAAGCATTTTAAACTACTCATAACCATTTTTACTAGAACATATCACGTTCTATTGTATTTATTGTGGTAAATTGACTAACTTGTAGAATTTATATTTTTCATTAAAGATTTATATTACAACTGTGGCATGTTGTAGCTATAGTTTCTAAATGTGTTGCTATTTTTCATAAATGCTATAGATACAAAAAAGAAAGAAAAATGGCCGTAGCATGGTAATCAGGAGCCATCAACTGTCTTGCCTATAATTATACCCTTATTGTAACAAATGCTACAGTTAAACATTTACAAGAACTATGTTACTTTTTCATAAGGCCAGGTACAAGTTAGAATCAAGAGAACTATTGAATTGAATTATTGATTAAACAATTGGTTTTCCCGACTTCCCATGGCACTTTGTATACAACAGACTGTTACTAGGCTATTACTTTATTGCAGATAGGTTATCAACATACTTTGCATGTGTGGATGACACCACAAAAGACCCGTTTTCAAAAACAAACAAATAAATAAACCTCATAAGAGAGCATGCCCTGGGACACCATTAAACGGTTCATACTTCAACCCCCCCAATATTCAAACCAAAACTACGACCTTGCAAACGAGGGAGACAACCAATCCCCATCCCCGAAGTGCGATTTCAACCGATAGGGTACGCTTTCCCCTTCCACTTTAAGCACTGCATGAAAGGTAATATCCGAGAAAGCATAATAGGGGCACTTTAAAATAATATCTACACCCACACAACAAACAAACACACACCTCTTGATTATCCGTCTGTTTGCTAGGAGGAATCTTGCGCACAGCTCTCTCTAGCTCTCCCATCATGCTCTTGTAGTACACCAGGAACGTCAGCCTGCAGCAAACAAAGCATAGATATTTGCATTTATTACAAGGCTCTCTGGAATACCAGATTCTGATTGGTCGAACATTAAGTGGTTATATAAATATAAATCAATATTTCATGTCCAAATATATATTTATTTATTTATCCATCTCTTACAATTACACAAATACTTGTGTTTTTGACACTGCTGTACCTGCTGAGTGTTGGCCAACTGCGTGAGCTAGCGTCTTTAGCAGCATTCAACAGCTCTGGAACCCCCTCACCTGCTATTTCCTCCACCGCCTTCAGAACATCATCAGTGTGCTCCAGATAAATACTAGAGAGGAAAACCAAAATTATAGAAACATGCTCAGAAATATTTTTGATCGGCTTCTATATATAGAATCGTTATAACTAGAGATGCACCGGTGTATCGCCAATAATCAGTATCGGACGATAAAAGCTATTATTTTAACATCAGCTGATTGTTTAAAAACAGCCGATAATCAGGGTTGACTATATCCAGTCAATCAAAAGGGTGCAGAAAAATGTGTCAGACTGCAACTCGTACTGTCTGTGAAGAAAAGTTAACGTGACAATAATGCATTAACAGCTAAAAAATATCTACATAAAGCAGGCTCTATTTGACCCTATGAATCAGTCATAGTTAAAGCCAGGGTTGCCAGGTCGAGGGTTTCTCCCTACACCCAAAAGTTATTTGTAGTGCGCCTCTCATCCAATAAGTCGCAATAAGCTTTGTGCTTTATTACTTCTGATAAGAAACAATGTCTCATCTTTCAAATTCTGTTCATTTTAAATCACAAAATTTGAACAATAAATGGTGTTTTGAAGTTCAAGTGGCTAGTCTTTTCTTTCACTTTAATACAAGTTAGGCCTATATTTAGAAAAACGTGCATTAATATCAGAAGGCATGTTGAAAGATGCAGTACAACTTTCTGAAATCCGTATCATGTCTCATGTAAATCACTCGACCCGTTTCAACCGCAGTAAAACAGCTTGTGAACAATATGTCAACATTGCATTGTTATCTAATGTTCACAGTTTGTTAGTTAGCTATAAAAATAAAAAAACACACTAGAGAGGAGCTTATTTATTGTTAATTATATATGTTCGTTTGAATAAATTTGCCATGAAGCGCTAATGAAAACTACCTTATGTGCAACTTTGTTGTATACAAACATATAAGTTTTCATTTGAGTGTAATTATTATATCTGAAAATATCAGTTGAATATAATACCTCTGCTGTTAATTGTAACCTCTAATATTAGTGTACCAAACGAGAGGGTTCCCTGTATAATTTGCAGCATTATTTGCGAAAGATTTGTTTTCCTTAAAAAACTAACTATCCGTATTGGCAGATATCATTCTGAATCATCAGCTATGGGTATCAGCAGAGAAAAGTATTATCAAAAGAATAGCATTTGTTTGAAATAGAATATTTATCTGAATAATGTGTAACATTATAAATGTCTTTACTGTCACTTTCGATCAATTTAATGCATCCTTGGTGAGTAAAAGTTAATCACTTTCCCCAACATGATATATTTATGTAATGTTATAAATGTTAATATTTGACATTTCAATTAGTAAAAGAACATCTTATTATAATAATTACATGACATTTGTAAGATTACATGAATATTTTATGTAATTAATTTTGTCTTCTTGTATAATGCAGGAATTAGACTATTTCTAAAATCAGGGAGGACAAATGACTAATGAAGCATATAAATCATTTTACTGACTCCTTCCCTCTCCCCTACCTATTACAGTCCAATATCCATGTGTGTTAATACCCTAACTGCTTCAGTGCAGTGCGACATGACCGAGGCCGGAATCGAACCCGGGTCCCCATGAGCCAACAGCTGAAAATAATTTTTCGCTTTAGTTCTGACTTTTGGAACTGAATGGGAACTTAAGCTTACTGTGTGTAATTCACAACATACCCGAGGAGAGTTTGAAGAGCATCATTGTATTTGTTTCCTCGCTCCTTCTCTCCACTCGCTGTAACCCACTCCTGACAGAGGAAACGCCTTGTCAGGGATGCTGTGGGGAAATTGTATCATTCAAAATTAATGTATTAAGAGAGCAACCACTATGATACAGCATATAGTACCAGAAACATACTGATCTGTTCTCTATAGTTCCTGTGGCTTGATCCTCCAAACTGGGACAGCACAATGAGCAGCTGGGTCAGACATAGGGCTGTGTTCAGGCTGGGCACTGTGCTTCTGAAATTCTGCAGGTACTCAAAAGCATGCCTGAGCATATAAAACACCACATATAGATGGTTAGATTGCAAATCCTCCACTAACAGCAAACAGGAAGTACATGCACTGACATTCCCACCTGCTGAGCTGATCTAAAGTCAAATCTGTCTCGTCCTCTTTTAGCCGGCCAGCCAGGACCCCCAAAGCACTCTTCAGCAGAGCACGATGCTCCAGACCAGAAAAGCCGGCCCTGAATATGAACAGCAGGTGATTGAAGATGGTCAGACAGTTTTGTAGTTGTCAGGAAAGTCAACTAACAGCTAACTAGTCTGGGCTCACCAGCTGAACGTGGTGTGAAAAACTTGCAGTAGCAGCTGATAGGCTGAACACAAGAGCTGCTGTTCCTTCACGTCCACACCAGGAGCATCAACAACACCCTGATTCTCAGAGAGCAGAGTCTGTGTGGACAAACACGTTCAAACAGAGTAATAAAAGCAAACTAATTCTTACATAAGGAACATGTTTACAAGGCTGTGAATGAAAACATGCGTGTACCTGAAAATGATTGTGGCAGTTCTCCAGGTGTGTGCAGAGTGTGGGCAGCAGCTCAATGCAGCAGGTGATGATTTCTTTGGCATTTTTCTGTTGCAAGTGAGCAAAGCCCACTGATCTGTCTGTCTTACTCTAAAGAGACACCAAAGATACACAATATTTCATTATCATATTGATTATCAACCAATATTGTTTTCTAATTTATCAGTATCAGTCAGTACTGAATATTTAATTGTTCTTTTTATTTTTATTTAAAAAACAATTTTACATTTATATTACTTCTGCCGTTAATTAAAGACTTTTAAAAATCTTTAGACACTAATAATTTTATTTAATGAAACACAAAAATAAAATCAATCAGTTTAAATAATACTGTTAAATGTCACATTTAGCAAATCTCAAAATAATAACTGTTATACTGTTCATATACAATGTATTTAATTTAGGCATCATTATAATGTACAGTATGAAAAATAATGTTATTAAATTAATCATTTAATGATATTATGATCCCAAATATTAAGTGAATTTTCGTATCAATGTACAGTATAAAAAAAGAAATATTCTGAGATTTTCTTAGTTTTTAGTGTTTTTTTATTTTTTTATTAATACAATATCTGATAGGTTGATTAGACTGTTGTTTCAGAGTTGTGCATGAACATGTTCTACTATGTAAATCAAGGTAAATTGTTGTCGAGTTGGTGTCTGTGTTCATACTTTGAGAAATGGAGCCTTTTTGGCTGGAGCAGAAGCCAAACTGAAGTCCAGTTTACGCCACATATCCTCCAGCAGGAAAAGCAACTCAGCAGGGCCCAACTGCACTTCCTCCCTTAACTACACATGAAGCAATTATATTATTTAGTCTATAATTAAAGTATGTACTTGTACTGAGAATCACCCAGCAAACAGACTTGCTTTACCTTACTATGTAGTTCAGTGTCCAGTAGTGTCCGGGACAGAAGGCCACACTGCAGCACACTCAGAGCTTCAACATCCAACTCTCTGAAAAATGGCCAGTATGAAGACAGACTGACCCCTGATTTGGTATCTTTTTCTTTCTCTTTCTCACTCTCTTTCTCTGGATGGTCCTGCCATAACAAGAATTTGCCAGGTTTAATACTTTAAAATTCAGGGGACACATAGTAAAATCTCAATATATTGGATTAATGGAGAGATAGTATATCTCGTACCTGTTGGGACTCTTCTGCCTCTGCAGCCCCCTCCAGTTGTGACTTGTCACCTGAGGAGTTCTTATTCGCTGAGGCCTTCCTCTTCCTTCCAGATGACTCTAAACAAACACAAACAGTGAAGGACTGACCCCAATATACAAAACGTACAAAAAGTAAAGTTTGGTGATTTCTCCAGCAGCCTTGCCTTTCTTTCCTTTCTTAGGTGGAGCGATTGAAGAAGAGGGTATCATCCCCTCAGCACTCTCTCCATCAAAGTTAGCCTGAGGAGGAGTGTAGCCTGGTGTAGCTAACACAGTATACAGTAAAACAATATTAACCTTCACAGAGATTAGTGCATTAGATATAGATTTTATTTTTTTTACTATAATGCCAGGTTCAGACTACACAACATTTGTGTCTGTTATGATAGTCACTTTGTCAGATTATGCGATTTTAAATTACATGTTGCTTCCCGACCAATCATCGATTGCCATCTTTAAGGACATGATGTCATCGAGAAGGCGGAACTAGCGAATGAATTCCAGAAATGAGCGTTAACAAACAATGTTCAAACAAACAAACGAAGTGGTGTGTTTTGTCCTGGCTGTCTTGTCGTCAGAAAAGCCCAAAAAAAGAAAGAAAACCCAACAGTGGGTATGTTCCCCGATTACAAGAAGAGGACAGTATGTGCTGTCAATCCTCCAAAGAGAACTTGGGGTAAAATATCCACAAACCTTTCCTCCATTGCATAATTCCACCTAGCAGCACCAATACCATAGTCTCTTTTCTTTCTCCATGTTTGAAAGCGGTGTACGGAAGAGTTTCTGTGCTCCTATTGGTCAACTCTACAGATGTGATGGAACCTGTTGTGAAGGGCCGTAAAAAATTAAACGTGAAGCGTCACAGACAAGTTGGTTGTTGCCCATTTTTAACATTTAAAACAATCAATTCTTGCGTTCCGATGCCAAATGAATTGTGCCAAAATTCGGGGGTGATATTGTGTAGCCTGAACCTGGCATAAAACATACTGAGAAATGCACGTTAAAGTAAAAGTGATATATTAAATTATCTGACAATTTATCTTTACTTTATCAAAGTACTGACAGACTATATCTAAGACTCTGGTACCTGCCAAGCATGTCTGCAGTAAACTCTGAAGGAAAGTGATATTCTGAATACGAGTTACAACCTTCAATTTCATCTCAGGATCATTCTGCCTGCAAAACGCATTCACCACCTACACTCATAAACAGACATGCATAATGTACATGTTAGAATACATTCAGTAATATATAACAAGTGAGCAAAATAGTCAAATCAGAACTTGAAATGATCAGCAATGATTGTAAAGTCGCTCTGAAGTCAATTAATTCAGTACTATGTTGTACTGAAGAGGTGTACTAACCTCCCTGAACCAGTTGATGGTGTGAAAGAGCAGAGAACAGAGGAACTCTCTCTCAACCTTAGACAAACTCTCCACCTTCTCCACCACCTCCATATCAGTCAGGATCAGAGGACAGCCTGCAACAGCACAAAACCTGATTTAGCCCTAATTTATATATTTAGTTTTTCTGCGATATATATTGCAATATGAAAACAATTTCACCAGATGACTTGAATAGCTCTATTTAGGAAGAATTAATAATTCCAGAATGACTTGGGTGATTTTGTAGGGAATGAATCTTCATAGAAAATAATATTTTATTTGTTTATATTTTAATATGCACAGAAAATAAATTAGAAGCATAGCTAAACACAATAGAACAAAGATACAAATTATTTTTCAGGTAATTCTAACAGTATTTAGGTACAGAAATTGAATAATCAAATGTAAAATAACACTGTATTCACTGAATCGGTGTTAATTTTGACAGCAAATTTTGATTTAGTTTTAGTCATATTTTAGTCACCTGAATTGTTTTTAGTTTTAGTCTAGTTTTAGTTGACTAAAAATCATAAGATTTTAGTCGACTAAATCTACAGTAGATTTAGTCTCCTAAAATCTAATGAGTTTAGTTCAATTGTAATGCATTAATTGAGCATTTAAGCATTACACAACCGACTGTTACTTGAATACATGTCAAAACTGACATTTTGAAATCATTTTGTTTTTTTTACCATTCAAGACAGTGGCAGGAATATTAAGCTTCTGTCACTTTAAGACCGAATGCATGTATCCAATATAATGATGCGGATCCATTTTCTTTCTCAATTGGTTATTTTCATGTAAGCCATAAGCAACTTTGTTTACGAGGATATTCACCTAGACGGGCAACCTTCACTCTATGATGGTTAAACTTCAATTGCAACTGCAATTAATTAATCTGCGCTTCAAACTGTGGTCCCTGGTTTGTACAGATCAAGTACAATCCCAATACTTGACATCGCACATCCTGCGATGTCACTATCGCAGATGCGTACATCATGATATCGATGCTAAAATGTTATATTGTGCAGCGCTACTATAAATAATCATCAAAAGCAGAAGCGTCTAATAAATTATTTCTCTGCAGTGATCATGACAAACAATACTTTAGAACAGAATGATGAAAATATGAATCACTGATTTGACATGGGTGTATCTGACCTAGTAGAGCATCAATCTCCTCCAGATCCCCCTGGTGCTGCACCTCTTCACATAACCTCAGAAGGCGGAAAAACGGGGACAGACACAGAGGAGACACACGCCTAGAAGAACGAGAGAGTCATTCTAATTGTAAAATTGTGTCGGAGCCAAAGCCTTGTGGGCAGCGCTCCAACATACAGCACAACAGAGGACGGCAGGGATTATAAATGATTCAACTACCAACAATGTTTTAACAGCGTCACTGATAAATAACACAAACTAAACGTTTGTCAAGCCAATGATATGTCGATATACACAGTATGGATTGTTGGCATCAACCAATAATAATGCATGCTTGTAACTGAAGTCTGTGGAATTATGGAATTATGTTTTCAAATATTTTTAAGTGAATTTTGAGTAAATATTGTGTAAAAAACAAAATTAATTTCAGCAATTTTGCAAACATCTCATATGATCAAACTGAATATGTAATGTAGATATCAGCACTGGCTACTAAAAACTCATACTGATCAACCACTATTATCTATATCAAGGAACTGAAAACCTTTTTACTTAATGTACCCTATGGGAATTTCAATCATTTAATAACGCATTTGCATGATCACAGTTCTCTATCGCTGGTTAAAGGTCGCATGACATGCAAGCGTTAAACTGTTATTCAGTAGTGACCTCTCTCTCTTGACTCCAGCTGTTTGGGTTGTGTCTGTTTTGTGCTGCTGGTCTTGAGTCATAAGTGGCAGTAGATTGATGGCGATTCCTCCCTGACTCTCATCCTCGTCCAAATTATACATCACAGAGGCAGGAAACACGAACGGGCTGAGAGACACGCACACACAAAGGGTCACGAGAAAGTCAAGATATACAACATAAATAAAACAGATGATTGCTTTCATTTGATCATACAACAATAAAAAAGTGCTGTCTTTATGAGCCCTGAATGTGTCACTCACCCTGACATATCTGGTCCAAGGTCTACAACAAAGTCTTCCTGAAAATCCTCTAACACACTCTTCCCAATCCATGCCTGAGGGTGACAACCAACACAGAGAAATTAAAGTAATGATGTACTATAAAGAACTTTTTGTCATGTAGAGATGCATATAAATTGTACTACTTTTTGTCTACAACTTAATTGAAGTCAGCAACCCACACACACCAGCACTAGAGGGTCCAGTTTGCAGGTCTGCAGCAGGTTGGCCAGCTCATCATAACAGAGAGCAGCAGCTTCTGGGGAACTCTCACTACACGAGCGTACCAGCTCCAACAGAGCCATCACCTACACCGCAACACATAGTATTTCACAACATTGCTGTCTTTACTGAATAAGCGATTTTGAGAAACACTGTTGATATTTGAAATCAACCCAAACAAATACACCCCTCCCTTCATTGCTCCGCCCCCAAAATGCACGAACACGAAGCAGAAACAACGCAATCTCTGCATCTGTTTTCAGGCCTTCCCGCTTAGGTCGCTCCAGTGCTGGAAAGCTTTTCTAATATTAACGCAGGACCTAAAGATTTTGCCTGATCATAATCCTTCTGTTCCCAGTGATATTGCTGAGCTTTTCTCTTTAGTAATGTCTCACAGCCATCTCTCTTTCTACAGTCTTTCTTCAGATCCAGATCCTCCTCCCCCATCATGAGTGTATACGCCCCCTACTGCTACAAATGTGCTGTGGTGCTCGGTCCGATTCACTTTCAACAGTGTTTCTCAGAAATCGCTTACTGCACCTTTAAACCACTAGATCATCTCACTCACCTGTCTGTGTGTCTCATTGGGCAGTGTGCCACCTTGAGAGCCATCAGGTTTATTTCTACATAAACAACATAAGATAAAAAAGTGAAGATCCAAGATTACAGCTACAGAATGTGTATAATTGAAACATCGTAAATGTAAAGAGTATACCTGCTGGCCCCCATACTGCCCACCATCATGACTGCCCCAATAATACCAATGCGCTTGTACTTTGGCACCGTGCTAGACAGCTGCTTACGGATGACGATATGCATGTCATCCTGGTAGGGGTCATATAGATATTTGACAGAATTTACATTTTTGAATCAACTATCTCTTAAATGGAAAACATGACATGTATCTTACTATATCTTCAAGATGCAGTGTTTCTCACCTGGATGTGTCCCCCGTGCTGCTCCTGTCCGAACGCCAGACGGCTGAGCAGGTGGAAGAGTTGTCTGATCTGCTGTGAGGTCAGGTTGTCCATGTAGTCCAGAATACCCTGCCAGAGTACCCACAATCCACACCAGCAAATTGAATCATTGTGCACTTGAAAACACATACATACATACATACATACATACATACATACATACATACATACATACAAGTATAAAATTTTCACGACTTCTACGATTTGAATTATTTTCATGATTTTTCCATAACTGAAAATTCTGTTTTACAAATAATTCCATGGGTGGCATAACTGTGGTAATCCTGTAGTAAACTGATGAAAGAAAGGGATTAAGGTCATAAACCAGGCAGGCAATCATACCTTCACAAAAACTGTGAACTGGCTCATCTCTGCAGGTCTCTGAGATACCAGCTCACAGAGCAGCTCAAGAGCCACATCCACCTCGCCGCTCACACCACTGCATGCGTGTGTGACCAAAGAGCCCACCACCTCCTACACAACAAACGCACATGTCCTGGACATCAATGCACGTTTTTGAATGAATGTTGGTGTCCATAAATCTGCAGTGCTTTAGTAAGGTGATGACGAGGTTTTTCTTACCTGCCGACAGTATGAGTCAAAGGCAGTGAAGGATTGTTTGTACATGTGACCTCCGAAAGGCACCACACAGCAGTCTGAAGAACGCAAGAGTCCTTGAGCTAGAGCCAGAATGGATGGGAAATAACCCCGCATCACCTGTATGAAACAGTTACACCATACTTGATGTGAGGAGCCAAAACATCAGGTTATCATATTTAGGGCTATTCCTTTTGTCATAATCATGTGAATGAAAGCAGACCTGAGCATGGCCCTTAAAAGTCTTCTGCAAGAGGCTTTCCTGAATCAGACCCTTGCGAACTTTGACCTTAAGCACTCTCTCTGCCCCACGTCGGCTGTGGTTTGCATTAGTGGAGTGAAGGATGAACAGCACCAACAGATCAATCACCTGAGAGACACAACAAGTAGGGTTTATTCATGAATTTGGATGTTCAGGTGTGAAATGTGTCAATCAAATAAAAACATTTGAATAGAAATCAATCACACCTTATGGTCGTCTGACTCATCAACATTCTCTATGGCCTGAAAATCAAACATATTAACAGTGTTTAAATCACTTCAGTTGGATGGAAATATAGTACCTTGTGTCTGAAGACAGAATGGCAATGAAAATCAAATGAACTCTCAGCTCACCTTAAGCCAAGCCTCTGAGATGGTTTTCTGAAAGCGGATAGCTGACTTTATGGCTTCCAGAATTAAAGCCACACTGTCCTGACCACTGCTGCATAATGGGACACTGGAGGGCCTAACAATCAAGAATAAGTCAGTACACTGCCAGCAGAACTGAAGATATTCACAACTTCTTATTTGTCTTGCATGGAAGAAAGCAAGTCATTTTGGGTTTGGTAAGAAAGTGAGTTAATGACGACAGAACTTTCATTCAAGAGAAAGGAAAATGCTGAGACCATTACGTTTTTTAAGAAGCATTTTAAGAGATTAACCTCTACAACAAGCACTTGACCACCCCAAACCAATGCACTTACGCACTTGCGCACACACACAAAAAAACTATTCTTGTCTGCATTTTTCCTCTTCTCTAGCTTGCTTCCTGATCTAGTTGTCAAATAAACCTGGTATTATATGTTACAAATAATTGTTGGCTCCTTGACAAATTGCTTTAGTTCCTCTTTTGTAAGTTACTTTGGATCAAAAATGTCTGCTAAATGCAAAAATGTAAGTAGGAAAATGTCTCACCTTGACAAGTTTTTGCTTTTCAAACGACTCTGGGAGGCCTGCAGAACTGCTGGCAAAACACACTGCTCCAACTCCAGCTTTTTACGCAGGTCACACACCACCTGAGGAGCATGAAAGGGACATGAGCAAAACTACAGCTCTACAGCAATAGAAAAATTGTTTAAAGGGATAGTTTACTCAAAAATGAAAATTAGCCCATGATTTACTCACCCTCAAGTCATCCTAGGTGTGTGTGACATTCTTCTTTCTGACGAATACAATCAGAGTTATATTAAAAAATATCCTCTCTCTTCCAAGATTTATAATGGCAGTGAATGGCTGTTTCTGTTTTGAAGTCGATAAAAGTGCATCTATCCATCATAAAAGTGCTCCACGCGGCTGCAGCGGTTAATAAACACCTTCTGAAAAATATCCATATATTAATCTCTAACTTCCGCTAACTGTCGTACGTGCATTCACAAGAGACTGGCGTTCCAGTGTATGACGTGGGACGTAGGCGTATCGTAAGTTCCAGTGACAAACACAGAAGCGTAAAGGATAGAGAAAAACAAAACTTGGTTCTGGCGAGAACTAGTATATTCTCCCGTAGCGTCCTACGTCATACACTGCAACGTCAGTCTCTCATGAGCGCGTATATGACAGTTAGCGGAGGTTAGAGATTCCAGTTTGTAAAGTTTTAAATATGGATATTGCTGTTACACAAACGCTTCGCGTCAGAAGGCCTTTATTAACCCCCGGAGTCGTGTGGAGCACTTTTATGATGGATAGATGCACTTTTATGGACTTCAAAAATGAAACAACAATTCACTGCCATTATAAATCTTGGAAGAGAGAGGACATTTTTTAATATAACTCTGATTGTATTCGTCTGAAAGAAGAATGTCATATACACCTAGAATGACTTGAGGGTGAGAAAATCATGGGCTAATTATCCTATCAGTTTAAATGTCAACTATACAAAATAAATTTTGTCTGAGCAGAATTTACAAAAAAACAACAAAAAAACCTCAAAAGGACAGTTTAGAGACCTGACCTCATTAGCATCTGATGCAGAGATGGAGTGTAAGATGAACTTCACTACGACAGGAAGATCCTCTAACTGCACAGCAGAGAGAGTTCCCATTACAGCCTCACGCACCTGATAGAGAGAAAGAGGATTTTGAATAGTATACACCATCGTTTAAGTCTAAATTAATGAATATTTTTATTCAGCAAGGATGCATTCAATTGAAAAAAAGTGATACAATGTTTACATTTTTAAAAATCTATTTCAAATAAATGGTGTTTTTTTTAAATGAGATGTAAATTGAGGTGCGTATATTCTTTGTGCATATAAATAAGTATAGTGTACGCAATTATTAGTAAATGAGACCCAATGTTTTAAGAAATGTTTCTTGAGCACCAAATCAGCATAATATATCAGAATGATTTCTGAAGGATCATGTGACGACGAAGTCTGGAGTAATGGCTACTGAAAAATTCAGCTTTGCCATCACAGGAATAAAATACATTTTTAAATATATAAAAACAGAAAAATTATTTTAAATTCTAATAATATTTCCTTTTAATTTTTTATTAAATAAATGCAGCCCTGGTGAGCATAAGTTACTTCTGTTTTGCTTAAGACGTTTTATTTTCATTTTATTTTATTTAAAGCAATGACGCTGCATTTTAGGGAACATATTTGCATACCTCTGACAATAACGCAGAGCTCAGATTCAAGCTGGATAAAGCATCCAATATAGGCACAGTGAGCTGAGTGTTCTGCTGAAGTAATTGGCTGCACAAGGAAGTAGACACAAACACAGACTCACATAAATACAATATACACACTGATAATAAGCATCTACATAACAGTCACCCTCATCATTACCATCACAGCTATAATTACTAAATCAACTTTAACAGACACTTCTAGCCCGTCTCATGCATCGGGACACTGCTGACGTACTTCAGCTCTTTGGCCATGTCTCCATGCTGGGAATCCTCCAGGATTTCTGGCAGGCTGGTAATAATGTCCCGCTGGATCTCCACTGGCGCAACAGACACCATCTGCATCAGCTTACTGCTCAAATCCTACACATGCACAGCAGTTATGGCAGTCAGACATCTGTCACAGCAATGCCACACATTTATGTCTGCTACAAAGAAACTATTGGTAATTATGACGTTCACAGGAACATATTCATCACTGGGCTAGGATTGTGTACCTTGCCGTCTACAATTCGGTCCAGCCACTTTAACTGGTTTATTATGAGACGGGGAACGTTGAGGCCATCCTCACTAACTCTGTAACAGAGCACAATACAGTCACTAATAAGCAAATGATACGGGTCTGTAATTGAAGTGATGTGTACAAAAGTCATCAAATGAAAATTTACCCCTCGAACATGAATTCTGGAAGCTTTTCAAACAAAGTGTTTATGACCAGGGTCTAAATGTAGGAAGATGAAAAATATATATTACTTATATTTTGAATAAAATAAATGTAATAATTAACTACAGCTGCAATTAATTTTCTAAATACAATATTCATAAATATTCAACAGAACAAGTAAATAAATTGACCAAATAAATTCCATGACCTTTCTAGTCATTTAACATTAATGTATAAGAAAAACACACACACACACACACACACACACACACACACACACACACACACACATGTACATACATATATGTAAGTGCTGTCAAACGATTAATTTTAATTAAGTTTGTTTTTACATAATATGTCTGTGTATTATTATTATGTATATTTGAATACACACACATGCATGTATGCATTTAAGAAAAATGTGTACACACAGTATATAAATGCAAATATTTCTTAAATATATACACATGTATGTGAGTGTATTCAAATATGCATAATAATTATACACAGACAGTACAGACATATATTATGTAAAAAAAATATTTTGAATGTGATAAATCATTTGATAGCCCTTATATATATATATATATATATATATATATATATATATATATATATATATATATATATAATAAAATAATAATAAAATAAAAAAATACAATAATATAAAGAAGTAATAAAAATTATGTTATATTATAAAATATAATTTTAATTCATACTAATGTGCTGATTCTAAATGTAAGAAAAGGAAAAATATACTTAGTGTTCTCTTGCTTTGTATTTTAAGAGGTAAACAGAGCTGATTTGTTTACCTGTAGCATCTCTATTCCAAGCAACAAGCGTACCAGACTTTCCTGATAGGAGCTAGAACTGATATTAGAGGAAAAATACACAAATAAAAGTATAATATAAGAGTTAAAAACAACATTTTAATAAAATGTTTTCACAAGAAGTGCATTACGTGGCATCCTGCTGTGAAGTGGGTGATGGCACACAAGGCAGAAGACAGTTTCTCAATCTCTCTGGGTCTTCGATGTACGTTTCCAGCGCAGATATAAACTCCTGAATGATCTACAAAACAGCCATTCAACAATGTAAATATACGTAGCGTAAACTACTTCTGTAAAAAGTGATATAATGATGATCTGTTTCTCACATTGGGGAATCTGGGATTCTTTCGTAGACGCTGCTGGAGTCGCTTTTGAAATATAACTTGGTCTACAGCTGTTTTAACGAATAAAGGATTGTGTGACAGATGTCAGTGAAATCTGTTGCTATGAACATGCATGTTTTTTTCTTGTGTGTTCACCTTTATTGTAAACAATGCATACTTGATCATCTGTCATCTTACCAATTTCATTAGCTGTACTGCCAGGTGTTAAAGTGACACCTGATTCCTTCAGGAACTGAACAAAAACTGAGTCCGGACAGGAGTCCTGTGTTGAAGACTTTGTGGATCGCCCACTGCTCTTATTCTTTTTTGACTCTGCGCGAATGAAGACATCAGTACAATCCAGCAATCAATATTTTTAATCACACCAAACGTACTTTAGCTATTCCCATTTTATTTTTTAGGTGTGACGTCATTGGGAACTTACTTGGGACGTCAAGTGTGGAGTTTTCTTCCACTGTGATGGATGAGCGCTTCTTCTTGCGCATCATCTTTAACTCAGATCGGATCAGATGGGGATTATAAAATTACAGATGTTAGCTGTTAGGGTTACAACAAATAATCTATTTCACATTCAATCTGAAGCACTCTTGACGGTTCAATGGCAGTCCTGTTTCAAACAATCCCAGAAAACCATTTCGGGAGATGGTAAACAAGCATTTCAACGGCAAGAGCTAAATTACACAGTCGACACACTCAACGAAATTACCGTATTTGAGACAAAAGTGTCGTCAGAAGTGTCTACTTTAAGGTTAATCCCCGCGGTGCTGATCTTAAACGTTTGTCGTTTAGGACTTATGTTAATAAATGCGGATTCATTTAGACTGTAGCATAAAATGTATGTTTTCCTAACCAGGCTAATGTCACAAAGCTTCCCGCGCTGGTTCGTAAAATTTAGGGGTCGTGGTAAAATTCTCAATTCTGTATTGATAATTGTTTTGGGGCGTTGCTGTGTGTTTTGTGTGTTAACTATATCTATTTGTATAGGTCTAAACATAAAAAATACATCAAATAACACGTCACCAAACCCACAGATAATAGGATACCATTTTTCAACCTTAGTGAAGTGAACACTTTAGTGACACTCCCTAATATTATATGGGTGTGTGTTAAAAGTGGGCGTGGATAGTCTTGCAACGATTGGTCACTGCATATCACACCGCCCTCAGTGTAGTTTTATATTCTGTCATTTTCCTAGACTTGTACCTGTGTGTGTGTGGATCAGTTAGCTGCAAGTAGGGATAATCATGGCTGGAATAAAATCGTTTTACGACATCACAGCAAAAACCCTTACAGGAGAGGAGTTCAAGTTTTCTTCTTTACAGGGTAAGGTGGTCCTGATCGAGAATGTCGCTTCTCTTTGAGGAACGACTTCCAGGGATTACACCCAGATGAACGAGCTCCACGAGCGCTTCTCGGATAAAGGGCTTGTGATTCTGGGAGTCCCCTGCAATCAGTTCGGGTATCAGGTAAGATGACCACATCATATGTCTGATTCATTCAACAGCCCTTCACTGCCGAACAGGTGCCTGTGACGCACTTGAGCTGGCACGCCCTGCTGTCTCACACCTCTTATGTAGGTTCATTTATCTGTATAAACTAAGGGCATATATAAATAAATACAAATAGAACGTCAATGGTGGTAACACTTGTTTTTGTCATTCATTTGTAAATTATATAATGCTTAAAAGATCATTAGTTACTTACTTTAAAATATCAGTACATTTGGATTGACATGTTTCGTTTTTTCTTTTTTTTTTTGTGTTAACTACTGATCTATTAAATAGCCTATTATAAAACTATAGTCTTGGTCTTGAATGCAGATCCTAAAGCATGTTTTTCCATTCAAATTTAAAGAATAAATATACAAACAGCCGTCTTACAAAGAGAAACAATAGGTTACAGTTTAACATATATTTTTTTATTATAAATAACTCAAACAAAAAGAACTATTTAGCCAATTAAATGTATTTATTGTTAATAAAAAAAAAAAAAAAAACAGTTTGACTCCATAACCAAAGCAAAACTCAGTTGTTACTCGAGTTTAATAGCATTTTAATATAATTATGAACAGCATGATTTGGCATTTTACTTTTAAGAGATTCGCTAGGCCTACTATTCATTTGTATAATTTTTGCTTCTAATATATGAATACAATAATGAACCATGATGACTAACCCTTTACCCTTGACTATACTCTCACTGTTATTTTAAAGTAGGCTATTACCGAAATAGCTTGTGATTCTGTCGCATAAATTTTTTTCCTTCAGGAAAACTGTACAAACGAAGAGATCCTTTTGTCCTTGAAGTATGTCCGTCCAGGCAATGGCTATGAACCTAAATTTCAGCTCTTGGAGAAGGTCGACGTGAACGGGAAAGGCGCCCACCCTCTCTTCGTCTTCCTCAAGGAGAAGCTTCCGTTCCCGAGCGACGAGCCAATGCCCTTCATGAGCGACCCCAAATTTATCGTGTGGAGTCCCGTATGCAGAAACGACATCGCTTGGAATTTCGAGAAGTTTCTTATCGGATCTGATGGAGTGCCATTCAAACGCTACGGCAGGAGATACCTGACGAGCAACATCGAGGGAGACATCAAGAAACTTCTCAGCATAGCCAATTAAAATGTTTTTTAAGGGTCAAACGGGTGTCAAACAGATCACTAATACTCCTACTTGCATACCTGAACCTATATGGGTCTCCAATAGGTTTTCAAGGCAGGTTGTGCTCTCACGTGCATGATGTTGCTGAGTTTGGACTTTTACTTCATGAAGATGCTCCTGTAAACATGCTAGTCTGTGGGGAGCAGCTGATGCCCTGCAAAAGTCCTAACTGAACAGTTTCATTTAACTCTTGTATGGCACAACATGCATTTTGGACCAATAAAGTGTGTTTTCTACTCTAGTCTCAAGATTGTCTTTTTTCGATTTCCGATTCAGTTAGCGTGGGAGGACTGGAACACAGGCTTTTAGGGTTTTGTCTGTTGTGTAATATGGTACTGATCATCAGGTGCATTGAGGAGGTTCATTCTGTATTAATGAGTTCCAGTGGAAACTTATCTCTAGTGTGGGTGTGTGAGCTGGGAGTAGAATTTCCCATTGCAGTTACTAGGCCAAACTTGTTTACATGCAGTTGCCCTTAACCTTCAAAAAAGAAAAAAAAAAGAAAAGAAAAAAAAGGTGTGTGTATATATCTCTGGAACAAATTAAGAGACAACTTAACATTGAGAAATCAATGTTAAGTGGACTCTTAATTTTTTCCAGAGCTGTATATATACATACACTATATTGCCAAAAGTATTGGGACATCCATCCAAATAATTTAATTTGTGTGTTCCGGTCACTTCATGGCCACAGGTGTATAAAATCAAGCACCTAGGCATGCAGAAGCTTCTACAAACATTTGTGAAAGAATGGGTCACTCTCAGGAGCTCAGTGAATTGATGCATGGTATCATGATAGGTTGCCATCTGTGCAATAAGTCCATTAATGAAATTTCCTCACTACTAAATATTCCACGGTCAACTGTTAGTGGATTTATAACAAAGTGGAAGCAATTGGGAACAACAGAAACTTAGCCACGAAGTGGTTAGACCATGTAAAATCATAGAGCGGGGTCAGCACATGCTGAGGTGCACAGTACGCAGAAGTCCCCAACTTTATGCAGAGTCAATAGCTACAGACCTCCAAACTTTGTGTGGCCTTCAGATTAGCTCAAGAACAGTGTGTAGAGAGCTTCATGGAGTGGGTTTTCATGGCCGAGCAGCTGCATCCAATCCTTACATCACCAAGTGCAATGCAAAGCGTTGGATCCAGTGGTGTAAAGCACGCCGCCACTGGACTCTAGAGCAGTGGAGACGTGTTCTCTGGAGTGATGAATCACGCATCTCTGTCTGGCAATCCGATGGATGAGCCTGGGCTTGGCATTTGCCAGGAGAACTGTTCTTGTCTGATTGCTTTGTGGCAAGTGTAAAGTTTGGTGGAGGGGGGGATTATGGTGTGGGGTTGTTTTTCAGGGGTTGGGCTTGGCCCCTTAGTTCCAGTGAAAGGAACTCTGGTGAACAGAAGAGACTTCTTTCAAAATCTCTAAAAATGCACACATTAAAAACCATTGCAAACATTCATATAAACCCATTTCTATTTACATCAGCCAAAACCAATACCATTTTGCCCATGTACTCTTAAAACGTTTTCAAGCTGGCTCTATATGTGCAAGTCTTTCCTGTCAATAACTTTGCACTTACATTCATGCATTTTGTAGATGCTTTTATCCAAGGCAACTGGCACTGCATTGAAAGTTTATACATTTATAGCAGTTTTTGCATTCCATGGGCATCAAACCTTGGCATTGCTAGTGCAACACTAGCTACTGTTTGAGCCAGAGGGATGCAAGTGTTATTCAAAATAATGTAACATAGTAATAATAAATAGGTAGGTGGAAACTTGACAGATGCTGTCGATTATGATTCATAATTCAATCTCGTAAAAGAAAACAAAAACAAAGCCATTATCTAGAATCAGGCTTCCACATTTTATTTTATTTTCAATTCAAATAGGCTTAATCAAAATCTGGTGTTGCACATCTTGGCATGATAAATAGAAGAACACAAAGCAGCTATGTACTGTGCCCCAGATTATGATCATGTACATCTATGCAAGAAAGGTCTATGAAATTACAAAACAAAAATGTTTAAATGGATGTTTTACTGATGCAGGAGGATATCTTGAGTCAATGATCAGTTCTTAAATTTTATAGCTGGATTGTGAGTTATTTCCATAACAAGTGGATTTACTAGTAGGTGACTGCTAATACCATAGAAAGGTCACAACCATCGTCACCATTTTGCAGATTTCAAAATTTGCATGCTGTTTTGCCACACACACACACACACACACACACACACACAAAAGAATATGCTTTGTGTATTATGTTCTTAGCAGTATGAAGCACTTGTCTTTTGAGTTGTTGCTAAAGCCATCCGACACATAATGCCACATCTAAACACAGGGCAGATGTGCCAATGTACATCTGCATGGTAATAATATCAGCTATTATAATGTATCCTGAAGGTTGTTCTTTATTAAAACAATGGCCATTCTTTGTGTTCCTCTTGTTGTGTACATATACCTGTTTAAGTGTCATACTATAGCACCACGTTCAAGCAGACTCCATATTCCTCTGGACTGAAGCCATTTAGAGAGAAACATCCACCATAAAGAGAAAAAAGGAGTATCATTACAAAGCACAAACCATCCGCTCAGAAATAAGATGCTTTGGAACGGGTTTGGGGCACAACCGTGACTTACGTTCACTTGTTCCACTGATTCTTAAGCTTCCCTTTGCACAGTTTTTGGGGAGTGAAGGCCGTTTGTGTGAATATATTAGAGATCAGCCTTGCCCAAACACAAAACATGATAAAACTGACATTGTGATATCCTTATAGTCAAGCAGCTCTGAAAGTGAAATATTTCAAGACAACACCCTCCGGGCATAGTATATTTAACAAAAAGCGTTGCTTGTGATAGGATAAAGGAAACATGGAGACAATATTTAATATAAGAGCGCAAGCTTCTCTGAGAGAATCACTGTGCTTATCACCACACGCTTAAGTTATTAAACACAGAGAGTCTATTTTTCACACGAGGCACATGTTACAAGATGCTGATAGCTAGAGTCCAACGCAAGTGTGTAGAGGCATAATTTAAACATTTCAGAGCGTAATGTTGCATACATAGTCTATTTTTAGGCATTTCCCCTCTCCTGATCTAGTTCATCTAACATTCATGTCGTCCAAAGAGAGGTTATATTGCCGTTTCTCCCTTGTTCTCATTTCAGACTAAAAGAAATGAGCTTCTATAATCAGCAGGCATCAAGGTCCAAGAATAAAGTCTTTCATGTCACGCTTCAAACTAAAATTCTCTTTATTTATTATTAATATTCTTTTTTGGCTCTTGATAAAGACGCATGTGTGAAAGAAAAATAAAATAAAATAAAGCTAAAAACAGAGGGCCTGTTTGTGAGCCTTTAATAGTCACTGAAGTAGCCAGGGATGTGCGTCGATGCATTGATGATTTCATCTTTATGTAGTTTTTGTTTCAGTGCCAGTCCTTGAAAGACTAAAAGAAATTCAGTTGGTGTCCATGTGGTCGTCCGGGGTCTCTGAAGCTCCGCCTAGTGATGCGGAGGGGCTGGATTTAGACGGTGTGTCTGCGTCTCTACGTTGGTAAAAAAGCACATAGGCTGCTTTAGTCTGTGGAGAATAAATAGAGACCATTTTGAGTCAGTGTACAAACCTCCCATTCTCAGTTCCTTTATGAGATGACAATGGCCCTTTAAGATTCATTAACCACAGGAGTGTTTTATGAGTCTGGAAAGGATGGCAAAGTATACATTTCAATAAAAAAGGAAAGAGAAGTTTAAAGAGTCTCACCACAATCTGATCCTCAGTAGCAGCAGACACACTGCTGTCGTCAAAGTAATACCATTTTCCATCCATCTTGTTCTTGCCGTATGCCGTGTCTGCAAGATGAATGAAACGTATTGCTCAACCTCTGAACTTGCGTAATCAAAAACAAACTAGATTATCGTTTCCAGGAAGCAATACAATGAAAAAAGATGTAAATGATCAACTCTGTGTTAATGTTTCTGTAGAAATCTATTAAACATGATATATCCAAGTTGCAAGGAAGGATAAGTGATAACGGGCAAATAAAACACTGCTGGCACAACCTGCGAGTTGGCCAGTTATGTACCGATATGATTGCAAAAGGAAAAACAGAAAGATTAAAAAAAATTAAAAAAAAGACAATGGGAAGGATTAATTAATGAGAGAAGCAGTATGAGTGACTTACAGTGGCCTCCACCCATTCCTCCATAATGGTTGGAAACAGCAATGAGGTCGTAGACATATGGGTCAGCTTTGGGGTCGCAAACAAACTCTGACATGTTCAAGTCCCTGTGTGAGAAAGATTATATTCATTTAAATGCATGAAATTGTCACAATTCTAGAGGTTTGAAAAAAAAAGCTACTCAAAACAAAAAACTAACAAATATGAAATATTTCAACAGAAAGAGTGTCTGATGAAAACTGATTTTTACATTTCAACCACACTTTTTTTTTTTTAATCAATACATCCAAGTGACTCCAGTTCTGTTAGTCTACATTTACCACAATGAACAATGGATTGGTTTGTCCAGACAGGCATGACTCAGCTTCCCAGAAACTGACACCTGATGCAATGCACCTGAATTCTTTGTACTCGTTCCTGCTTCCTGATCAGCAAGATGACCTAGAGCAGGGGTTTTCAAACTTTATGATGCCAAGGACACCCAAAAATTATGAACCTTTTATGAGGGACCCTCTTCCTAAAATCCATCTATATATTTTTATGCATGAAAAAATCTTTTAAACTGTTAGTTAAATAGTAATAGTCATATTATAAATACAACATTGTTTCCAAACTTAAACTGGCTATACTTAATGTTGGATGTATAAAACTGAATAGAAATTATTTGTATAAGCAACTTTCACAATAAATGAATGCAAGCAGCTGTTAAGAATACTGCCTTACAACCCCAGTGAGCGAGCTAAAGGGGACTATAGTGAGAGAAACTCACTAGAAAGATACAAAGCAAACAAACAATTCTGGAAAATATGTATACGGCAAGAAATGAGAGAAACATTTAGAAACAGTTCGAATGTTTGGTAGACTTTAACCCTTTTTGCTTTGTCTTTTTATTCTCTGACATTCTCTGGAGGACCCCTGGGGTTCCCCAGACCCCAGTTTAAAAAAAAAAAACCTAACCTAGAGCACCCCCAAATGCTCAAGGCAAATATCATAGCGAGAAAAACAATTGTTTCGTATGGCTTGGTTTGGCATTGTTCGTATCTGAAGTATCAATATTCTGTATGCTACAAAGGAATGTCACATAACTAATCATAGTAATAAATTAGCTTATAATGAAAACTAATACACATTTACACCTGAAGTCCGATAAGACAATAAGCTATTTCTGTGTGGGTGAGGAGAAAAAAAAACATTTGGTGCCATCTGGTGGGGAATTAACAGAAGCATATGGCATGTGACGCATCAAACTTTCATTTAACAATAATTTTTAAAGCTTTTACTGTGGTAGCCTATATAGCATTGGGTTATAATAAAGTGTTGTCCTACAAACAGGTTGTCATCTACAAACTTTTTCTTACAATAAAAAGAACTCAGAATAAAGATTTAAATATACAGTAAAACAATACACACACACAAAAAAAAAAAAAAAGACATTATAAAAGCAAACAAATGTTTCAAACAGAATAAAGTGCAAATAGCTATAAATAACCATATGTAACACTTTACAATAAAGGTCCCATTAGTAACATTAACACATTAAGGAGCCTAACATTAACCATCAATGAGCAATATCTTGATACAGTAGTTACTATTCTATATTATTGTTAATTAATAAAAATACAACCGTTTATTGTCGGTTCATGTTAGCTCAAGCCATTAATATTAGCAGATACAACTTTTGATTTTAAAATGTAAAAAAAAAAATTATATATTTTACACTACATAATTGCCTTGGTTTTAATCCCAAAAAAAAATTGAGGCAACTATTTGACTTCTAAGTATTTTGAACTCCTCTAATTTTGACCAAATAGACTGTACATGTCTTCAACATGCACCCTTAAGTAATGCCAAGTCAATTTTCCTCATCAACAACTCAAAATACTTTGTGAAACAGAAACATAATTCAACTAAGCGGCAAAAAAATGAGAAGTAAAAAAATAACTTAAAGGGAATATACAGGGCTGCAAACTCATCAGGGGTGAAAAAGGTGACAAAAACACAAGACCCGGTATGACCAAAATCTTATAAATCACAATAAACGATAGGCTAGTTATTTTTGCTTTAAATGAGGATTTTATCATATCAACATTTTTGATATCATATAAATTTCATAATTCTTGTCACCAATGTCAATACTGCAAAAACTACTAGTCTAAATAAATAAAACTCAAGCTCAGTGAAGACAAGTAAACAGTTAGTGATGAAATAAGAATAAGTAATTACAAGGAGAACAAATAAATTCTATATGCATTGTATGAATTAATCATATGTATAAAAACACTGCATAGACTTCATTGTGTAAATGAAACATATATTTACTCTGATTTAAGTTAAAAAAAAAAAGTGGATTAGTCAAGAGAAGTGAGAGATTTTCTGTCTTTTGTTGTTTGATTAATATGAATGACAGACAGCAGGAAAATAAGACAGGTGTCGCTTAAAAGCGGCCCAGTTTTCTCTATGGCTATGGGTCCATTATACTGTAACACTTGCTTTCTTAGTTCTTTACTTTCATTTAAGACATAAATGACTGTTTACGAGGATACTTGAAAAGACCGTTCAAGGCCAATAAAGCGGCAAATATAACGAAATTCAACTCTGTGAGAAGCGGATGTGTCTTTCGCACAAATGGAGAAAGGAGTCGTCTTTTGCTGCTGACTGTGAGTCAAAGGCTTAAAATTATTTGTTGTTTTTACACAGCAATGCTTAAAAACGCATGAAAATTAATCGTTTTTGTGACCACGCAACACAGCAACCTCACGTGAATGAGTAACTTCAGTTATGTCAGAGTCAGTTGATGTCATTCACCGTGACTCCGCCCCTGGCAATCCCCATTTTCAAGAACTAATCGGATCTAGACGAATCACGGTATGGTTCAGTACAATTCGGGACCGTAAATCCTCATCCAGCTTGCATTTCTATCGCCAACAGGACCCTTATGATAGGAGTGGCGTAGCGATCTACATCATTCTCGTGGAAAGAAAGCTTACCGTAGTGAACTGTACTGAACCGTACTCTATTTAAGATATTTAAGAAGTTTTATAGTCGCACTCATGCTGCTAAAATACATTTTACAGTTCACACACATCCATTTTTAAATTGTAAATGCAAGTGAAACGCTCGCACTGTCGAGCCCGGTTTAAGCTAAAGCATAACTGAAAATGAACACTATTAAGAACAGTTAAATAGCAATGATAATATCACACATTTAAATTTAAATATCTCTCTCTCCATCCATCCATCCATCATAATTGTCATTCAATTTTGTCATCTGCAGCAGTTGTGTCTCGCAATAGATTTACCTAATTGGAAAATCCACAACCGTGTCGAGCTTGTCTCTCCAGCAACGGTTGTAAGAGAAACGCTTCAGATGGACAACCAGAATGCGTGGGAGAGACCACAGGTCAAACTTCTTTGTGGCCTGCTGGTGTTTCTTACATGTGGGGCAGTACCTACAGAGGTGCACAGCAAACATGCACATCATTAAAACTGCACTAAGTGTGTTTATACTTTGGTAAAACATTTGACCTTGGAAGCAGGGGCTCCTCACCAGGGGTCATGTTCTCCTAGGGTCTCCATTGTAGTAAAGAGCTCGATGCATTCTCGTAAAGCTACTGTAGTCTTCTTCTTCTGAGCATGTAGCATGCTCTCATGTTTGTCATAGGCCTGGGGAGAGACTTCACATTAATGTCCAAGAGACTTTGCACAGGTAGCTAAAAGGTAAGATAAATGACTAGTCCATTTTTGTGAGGATTATGACAGACATGTTTGACCAGATGACCACTGTGTCACATCTTACTGGACCTCAATTACACAGGGCTCGCTTAAACAACCATAAACTAGTCAATTTTGAAAACATGTATTATGCTTTGCACTTTTTTTGGACTTTCTTTAGTGCGTTATGTCTGAGCATGAAAAAGGTCTGCAGAGTTGAAGCACAAAGTCTACTCTAAAGGGAGTTATTCTCTATATCAGTAAGCACTGTTTCTGAACTCCCTGAAATGCCTCGATTGTAGTCTTGAGTTTTCTTCCAGGAATGTACACGTCACAATATTCCTCATTTAAATAATTCCCGCCCAAGGCATATGCAAAAAAAGGGCGAGGCCTTGTTTAGTTGCGTTAGTAGTGTGTTGAAACTCACGGTTATGGTAAGGGGCGTGACATTTCCGAAAGACACTCAAAGCGGCTGACCAATCTGAGCACATTGCGATTTTCAGAAGGAGGGGCTTCATAGAGAAAGGAACTAAACAGAACGTTACTGACAGACTGGGAAAAGAGGTGCTGCAACAATGTAAAATATGTGAAAAATAACGTGTTTTTGAACATTCAGCATGAAATACTGTTCTAATAGAGCCCAAAAACAAAATCAAGACTTTTTTTTCAAAGCATAATAGATAGGTCCACAATATTACCGTTTATATGTTTGATCAAATGAATGCAGCCATGAGCATAAGAGACTTCTTTCAAAGATTTTTTTAAAATCTTACCAACCCCAAACATTTAAAAAGTACAGTAGATTAGCACAGTTAGGGAATGTAGATCATTACCTCAGCTTCCTGGTCATCGTAGCACAGTTTCTTTGTATCCGAGTCCCAATCAATGGCTACTGTCGAATGAGCTGTAGAAAGGCATATCTGTCAGTTTTGATTTAAGGATATAAATGCAAGCGTTCCTAAGCTCACATTACACAAAACCGTGTCTCACATTTAATAGTAATAGTAATAATAATAATAATAATAATAATAATAATAATAATAATAATTATTATTATTATTATTATTATTATTATTAACCTGATTCATTTGATTAATTTTTAGTACAAAATGTAAAAATGTGATAGTTACTTGTGAGCTTTAGGAGATTGCCATCAAACGGGAGAGAACTGATGTTGGCTGTGCCGTAGGAATTGACCATACTGAAAGAAAAGAGTTTTGGCCGAGAAGTAAAAGATTTTCCACTGCTGCTATTGGGCCCATTCTCTGGTTCAGAATCCTCCTCTCCATCCACAGTGTCTGAGTGACTGTTTTCTGGTTCTGGACTCTCCTGGTGGTCCATGGCTTCCTCATCCCCTAAAACACATGCATACAACTAAATCATATCTGTGTCAGATGAATGTGGGGGGAAAAAAAGAAAATCTAAAATGGATGACAGTGAGAATACAGCATTTGGGAGCTTTATAACAAGTCTGAGTGTCCTACCATCACAAACTCCATTGGGGCCGTTGCAGGAGTGGTTGCTGCCATTAGAGCTAGCGCTACAGGAAGCTCCATCTGAAACTGGGCTGCTGCAGCCACTCAGCCCTGTGCTGTGAGTGGACACTGAAGCGAGGCATTCTGGTGATTGGCTGCTGCTAGACGATGTGGCTGAGGCAGATGCTCTGCTGTCTGTAATGGTACCTTGTGAACGTTTAACGTAACGTCTAAAACAAAAGAGAAAAAAAATAAGAAAAACCAAGTTTGAAATGACAATCAGTGTAACATTAGAATAGACCAATAAAGCACAATACCAACCCGATCCTCTCCAGCACGCGCTCATAGAGGGTATCCACGGTGAGGTTGTGGCGCAGGACGGTTATGAGGAGAGGCTGGCCAAAGAGCATTGTGCCTGAAGAGCCTCCACTGTGCTTAGCATGCCTCTCTCTGAAGTACACTGGCAGGTTCATCTTCTCACTATCTTCCTCCAACACCTCATAACTAAACCACAAAGACAAAATCAGTAAAAGACCACTGACTAAAACAACACACTCAGCCAAATGGGCAAAACCTACAGTATGCAATACAACTCAATGAACAAACATTAGCACTCAAAAAATTTAGGGTCAGTAAGATTTTTTTGTAAGAAAGTATCTTTATTTAGCAAAGCCACATTAAATGGATCAAAATTGACAGCAAAGAAGAAAAAAAAAATCCATTCCGAATAAACGCGTAAGAGACTTATTTCAAAAACTTTAAAAATCTTACGACCCCAAACTTTTGAACGGTAGTGTAAGTAGAATTTAAGAGATGGCTTACACAAAAATGTCATCCTTCTCCATTATTTGATTGAGACCATCATCCCGTTTGTAGATTTTGTGGAATCTGTGATTGTAAACATCTGCCACAACCATCTAAAAGAGTCAAAACAGGAACACTAAGTCTCAGAATTTCCACTTTAACTTTAAGCCAACTTTCTAGACACAAGTAGAAATTTGTCATCCAAAACTGAAAAGTCAATTTACGCAACCTCATTTTGTCTCAAACTCACAACTTTTTTTTTTTTTTTAAACAAAAGAAATAAGACCCTAAAAGAAGCCCACATGATGCATTTCAAGAAAGCTACATGGGTTTGGAACAGCCAAATGTATTTATTTTTGAGTGAACTATCTCTTTAAGAACATAAATAATGGAAAGGTGATTGTTTGGTAGAAATGCTGGGAACAGAAAAAAAAGTCTTACATTCTCTGAAGGAAGTCCAGATAGCTTGGCCAAAGCACTGCACAGGTCTGCTACTACACCCATTTTGGGAACCACTACACGGTACTGGAAGATAACAAATTGATCTTTTAGCCCACATCTTGAACTATAGCCTGTGCCTGAGTGTTTTCAGAAAAACAGGTCTTACTTGCATGGGTCTGAACTGCGGGTCAGTGCGGACCAGGAACACCTCCATAGTGCGATCCTTTTTCATGGGCAGGGGCAGGGTGAGGTAGCAGAAGGGGTCGAAGGTAACAGAAACTTTGGAGCATTCTGGGCAGACCAGTGTAGATTTGAACAAGCCATGGAAGATGTCCACGATAATGGAATCATTCCGCAAACGGTGATTCGCCCATGCTTCCTTAGCTACAATCTACAGACAAATGAGACACCCACAAGTCAAGCAACATTCTTCAGTTTAAAACTTAAGGGCCAAATGCCTATAATGTTTTAAGAATATTACTCTCTCACTAGTACAACACACAAACTGAAAAAAAAAAAAAAAAAAAAAAAAGGAAAATAAGAAAGATGGACAGTCTCCACTTCCTTCCACTGTAGAAAAATTAAGCCAAAATACCCCAGTAACGGTCATTGCCGATTAAATTGTTCAGAGCCCGAGTGGAGCCGTGGTATCAAGGTCCCGCTCCCGTATGCAAGTAAAATAATGCCAAATATTTTTTAAACAAAAAAGCTTGTTGAATTGCACTACTCACAAAAAATGTGCATTGCATTAACCATGCTTGTATTTTTAGGGCTTGCATTTTTATGGGCTGAAATTCAACATGGTTGTCTATTTAAGATGTGAATATTATTTCAATTCAAAACATTATTAAAAATTCAATAATCCATATTCACCTCTCAGATTTCACTTCCAAAATATTAATTCCGTTTAAAAAAATACAACCTATAATATTCAACAGACAATTTTTGATCCATTTTATTTCGCTTTACAACTTCGACAGTTCACACCCGGGAACTGCAGGAATAGCAGTAGATTACAGAGCATAATCTCCATCTGCTGTTAGTCGACCTCACCAACAGGTGGTGCAAGCGGCCGTTGACGAAGACCAGAGCAAAGGGTAGAGAGAGTCATTCATTCATTAAACGGATTTACAAAAATGGAGCAATTGAATTGCTTTGGCTTCACTTTTCAGGATTTGTGCGGCACACTTGGCACAACAGAAACAATAGCTTTTTCCTGGTCGTTTTAACTACTTCTGTTTTTGTTTTTAACTAAAATGTCTTGTCGTGGCTTACACATAATGATGTGAGGTTTACCTCATCAGGCCGTCCCTCAGCATCTCTCAGGGCCAGGTAAGGCTTCTTCTTAACACGGTTAAGGTCCTCATGTAGGCCGTCCAGCAAAAAGGCCAGCAGCTCCTGAGAGTCTTGTTGCTGGTACCCTGAGAACTGCGGGGCAAACCGACCCACCTGGGTCTGAACAGAGAGAGGAGAAACTTAACATTCAGATTAAGGGTGTGTTGGAAAATAATTGTCTTCCAGAGAAACTTATCAAACACAGGTGCACTCACTTTAAAAGTGCGTGGAGCCACGTAACTGCTCCGACTAAGCCACGTCTGTTTGACCAGATCTGCGTAGGCCTCAGCAATCTCCCCTCGCATCCCTAATGGATTTTCCCGGTTGATCTCAGCTTCATACCGGTCCTCAAGGAAATATTCTGTCAGAGGGGGAGTGTTGCTCAGGCACTGAAATTAGAAGAAAAATTGTCTTAATCAAGGAATCAGGATTTGCATGGTTAGCATGACCTAGTTAGCCAACTGCAAGATGTCACAACTACACCATCTGGGACCAAAAAGCATCTTTTTCCATTGACAGCCATCAACAGCACCTAGTGCCCAAAAACAATGACAGCAAATTTCAGATTTCAAAATATGCAATAAATATAGACTTGAGTACCTGGAGGGCAGAGTTCATGAAACAGGTGTTGCCCAGGTTGCTCAGACCGCAGAGGCCAGGTTGAGCAGCAGATTCTCTGTAACTGTAGGAGGAGCTGTAGGAGTTATAACTTCCCAATCTGCAAAAGGTATGGTGGGTTAGCAAAGACATTTAGTATGAGTTAACAGCACAATTGGTCAACAAAATGCTTAACATAGGAAACCTGACCTTGAACTGAAACCTTGATTCAGTTCCCCATTTAAATTCTCCCAGTAAGGAACTAATCTAACTTTGAAGTAATTTGAGATAGCTTTATGTTATTTAAAGTTCAAGCTGACCTGTTACCAGAAGTACTGTTGTTCAGCATGTAGCCAGAGTTGCTATTGCTATCCCCATTCGTTATTGTGGAGGATATGGTAGCAGATGAGTTTGAAGAGAGTTTTGGGGAGGTTGTATAATTCCGTGAGGTGGAAGTACTGGACCTAGAAATAAATCAAAGAATTCTGTTAGGGTCATTCAAAGCAATTTTATAATGAGTTACTGGCAAGACAAAGTACCCATTTTTAAAACAAAACTCCCAATAATTAACCCAATAAGAAAGGAGTTATTTTTACCATAAAGCTGCTTAGGTGTGAGAACAAACTAAACTGCATGTACATACTTGGAATGGCAGGTCTGTCTGGGCCATGTGCCATCCTCATTCTTCTTCTCTATAACAAGCACCTGGGGAGTGAGATGAGATTGAAAATGTGAATTCATAAATCCTCTGAAAACGTCAATCAGTCTCAAACCAACCACGACTGGAATGGAATGGAATGAACCGCAATGGTTTACCTGCCCCTGAAAAAGCCCTGCGTCCTGTACAGTGCTGTCAAGCTTATTAAGTTGTTCATAAGTGTTACTCATATATTTATTCCAAAGACGAGTTTCCTTTTCAGATGGGATGTCGAATAAAGTCCTCATCTCCTTCTCAATAGTATCTAGAGGGGGAAAAAAATAGATACATTTACTGTACAGAGAGTACAATTTTTATTATTTCAATTTTAAGTTTTAATTGAAAGGAAAAACACATGCAGAGCTGCTGATAATAGCTGTAAACAATTAAAATTAATGAACGGTTTTCATTAAATAGTATCAGTGCCTTTTAGTGGTGATATATTCAGTAGAGCAAATGCTACTGATGAGGAAGACTGATATTTTCTGGAAGGAATCTCATACCTATAGTATCTGCTTTGCTGAAATGGCGGGTGACAACTTTTTCCATGTTGTCGTTTTCGCACAGGTTCAGCTCAAGCAAATACACTTCCACTTTACAGTGCTTCACAAACATTCCATGTTCAACAACCTGGGAAACACGTTTAAAAAAAAAAAAAAAAACTACAAATTAACACCCACAAAGACATAGCAAAAGAAAAGCATTTAAAGCATTTCAATATGCCTTAAGTAAATCTGTAAGTGTTTCAATGCAATTACAACATGAAAATAATATAACCCTGCCCGTAATCCCACATGTATGTCAGACATGGGTAAATAAAGGCATCAAAAAGGAAAATGGAAATCAAAGACACTACCACAATCTGGAAAAATGTAAGTTAAAAAAATTTATAAAATGTAAAATCACTGCTACATTATGAGCATCACAAATAAAGAAAGAGAAAGCAACTAAGAGCAAATCAAAGAAATAGGGGGAACCTTTCTGATGATGGGTTTCTGACCCTCCAGACAGCCATACCAGCTGACCAGCTTATTCCAGGCCTCTGTAGGCACTAAAACATAGTCTAACTCATCTATGAGATGCTCTTTCAGCGTCTGGGACTCGTGATCTAAGATACAGAGAGAAGAGGGTAAAATCATTAGAAAAACAGAAAAGACAGCCCTTTAAAATGACACTGTATTATCCAACAGAATTAGCCATGCTAGCAAAACTATGGTGAAAATGTGAAACTGACTGACTTCCATAAAACACAAAAGGATAGATTTTGTACTTGTCACTCTTTCCATGCAATTACAATAAATGGGGGAAGGAGCTTTCAAGCTTCAAAAAGAGTGAAAAGTAGGGTTGGGTTAAAAATATTGATTTCTCGATTTTAATCAATTCTCATTTTGATGAAACAATATTGATTCTTAAATCCCCAAGTATCGATCTTTTAGTCCATGTTGTTTTCAGTTGATGAATGAACAGATATTTGTAGTGCACCTCCAATCTCAATTAGCTTTGTTACTTTTTATGTGAAACAAATTCTCAGCTTTCAAATTGTGTCAATTTTATTGCAAAATTCAATTAACACCGTTTTGGCACTCTTTAATGTGGCACGACAGACATGTCACATGTAATTGCTCAATCGGGGTCCGTTTTTGTATGTCACTAACTCAAGTTAGCTGGATTTGATTGTTGACGATTTGGCATGATCTCGGATTGTTTGGTTCTTTGAAGCTTATCCTGGACTTGCTGTCATAGCAACAGGTCCGGAAACTGAAAACTGCACGGGAGCAGCTTATTTCATGTAAACAGGATTAGATTGTATCTTGAGGTGATACTTAAAATCTGTCCCAGCCACTGCTACTTTATTACAAGAGTTCATTACTGAACTAGGGGCAATAATATTTTTAAATAATAATAATAATAATATAAACATTTATTTGAAAATAATATTATAATGTTGTGTAAAAGGTGTATAATACTATAAACAGCCACTTGATTGAGAGATTTGTGATGGAATAATTACTTTATAATTGTATTGGTTTTACACACATGCTGTAACGTTACTGAGCCGTGCATTAATTTGAGTGGTGACGGATATTATGGGATGGCTTGATGCAGAGAACTTGATCTTGACCCTTAAGAAACTTTAATTAATGCTGTCACGCAACAAATATGCTTCAAATTGACAAATTAAATGAATTGCAACATTGAAATAAAAATGTAAAGGGTGTACAAATTCCATGAAATCGTGAATATAAATAATTGGGAATCACGTTTAAAAATAAACATTTATTTATTCCATTTTATGTTGATTTGGTTGTTTGGCAGTTTCCTTATAAATGTCCAGAAATTCGTGTTTTTTCTTTCTTTGGTCAAGTTTTTTTGCCAGGTGACTTTTTTTTAATTATCCAATTTAATTAGCCAATCGCTGCTTTACTGATCGTGGTTTCGAGTATCGATGCATCTGCCCTCTTCAGTGAACACAAGAATGCACAGTAATCTTAGATCACTTAATCCAGATATTTTAATCCAATCCGCAAATTCGTTTGAAGAACCAAATTAGCCAGAGATCAGTTATCACGATTAAAAGATCTGGGATCTGTCAAATCATCTCAGATGTATTAAGCGATGTAAGAAGAACAGACCCCAGTGTTTCAAGAAAAGACGTCAATAAAAAAGCTTGTGTCACGTCTATGTCACGTAATGTTACATTCAGTGCACATAGCTCGATAATTAGCTAGGAAAATTAAGTCTAAAGAAGAACATTTTGCTAAATATATGCACTAGATTTCATATTCATTACAATTTTCACTTAACATGTTCTTCAATATTTCCTGTATTTTTAAATAAATCTACAATTTAAATGTTGTTATGATTGACTGACAGGGTTCCTAGTTTACAGCATTTGAGAGAGATTTTTCCCTTGACAAAAATCAGCCATGTACTGTACCTCATATATACCCAAATGAATCGAATTGAATCGAAAGCTTGTGAATCAAAATCTAACTGAATTGTGAAATTTGTGTCAATACCCAGCACTAGTGAAAAGCCCCAATAAAAGTCTAGTCTCATGACAGTTTTGGGTGAGAAACTTCAATTTAAGAAATTAGTCAAAGACAATCTTCCCCTCCAGTGTGCGGTCAACTCAAAAAATGCTGTGTCTGGAACGAGTCAGTGAACTAAACTCAAGAATCAGAGCAATCCGATTCATGAACTAATCATTCAGAAAAAAGGAAAAAAATTCAATGAAAAGATATGAATTACCCGGAAATCTCCTTTGGTGTTCTAATGAAGAAATAAAATTGAGTTTGGGGTGACATGAGGGTGAAAATATTAAAGAATTTACTTTTTGGGTGCACTATCCTTTTAAGACTAAAACAATCAAAACATAAGTACTCTATAAGCCCCTTAAAATTAAAGTTACCCACACAGCTTCGAATCAGATATTTGCATACATAAATGAAGTAAGCGTTCATATTTTTAAAAGCGCTGATAAAAATGTCTTAACAAAAATCGTTTTACCGCTGGCAAAGTAAACCCATTTTTCACAACACCCATCTATGAGAACGTGGCAAAACAAAGACAGGCACAACCCTCAAATTCATTACCTGAAAAGAGTCCAGAGTTGTCAATGGGTCCCGGGTACAGATTGTGTTCTCCAACATTGTACAAATCCCAGCTGTCAAAGCCCACGTATTTCTTCCACTGTTTGAACCACCGGCTGTCAATCAAATACCTAAACAAGCAGAACAATAGGTGGAGATCAGTGAAAAGTCAGGGGAAGATGACAATAAATGTGTTTCTCTCCTAAAATATAAGGCTGAATGCAAAGCAAATATCTACTGTGTTGTTACACATCAACCAATATAGAACGGTCAATACGGATGTCTTTCTTAATCTCATCCAAAGTAGGAACTTGTTCCACTACATAAGCTTGTTAGCACTTGATTCCACTCTGCCGAGGGACAGACATTATAGTTTGATAAGAAACGTCAAAAGTCCACATTTAACGGGATGGGTCACGCACGTCAAAACGGTCATTGCTTACTCACATATAACATAAACAGAGATGTTTAATTGTGCTGTCATTTATGGCAACAGAAGCTGTCCGTCTCTTTAACTTGTGGTCTAGCATCTCCTTTTAAATTAAGTGAAAAGGCTGAGCATTAGAAGAAAAAAAAAATGGGGTGAACTATCCTTTGTTTATTTCCAAATGTTCATTAATTAATTAAAATGATGAAGCTCCAGCTAAAAATAGAGTAAAGCGACATTAACTAACAACACAAGTTGCCTGCTGGAATAAATGAATTAGTTTTAGTAAGAGTCTATATACTGAAAGTACTTTTAATCCTACTGAAACTTAAATGCCCTTTCGAGTGAGTCACTAGTCTCTTCTTACACAGTTTTCAAAATAAAAGTGGACAGGTTATCCAAATACTTTCATATGCTATCGGGTTTACATGCTAAATATTGTAAACATGCATCTGCCATTAAAGCGCCATTAATTCCATATTCATTTTTCTGCGCATTTAATATCGGTGCCATACTCTTCTATTGGCAAACAACATTGTGAGTGACTGGGTGTTATCCAGAGGCCATGACAAAGCACTGCCTTGCTGTAATACTCGTTTGGGTAGCTTAGTCTTCCCCATAACTTCACAGGGAGAGGTTTGACAGCAAGTTTAATCTAGTTTGACAGTTCCTCTAAAATAAGTTTGACGTCTGACAGAAATTAACTCTTAACTCGTCAATGAAACACAAACTAGCCTGGCTAACTAGCCTCGGCTAATGAAGTGCCTTACATGCCTGACGCTACTGTGCCATGTAGCTTATCAGAGAACTGATAACAGACAACGGGGTGGTTGAGGTTATTTACTAACCCTTTAGCCACTGATGTGTCTGAAAACGTCTTATTATTACATAAAGGAGACGTTTGAGCAGAAGAACTTGGACAATTGAGGAGAAATAACAAGCTACGGCTGGTTAATCTGTGCTAACTAGCTACAAGACAGCTTCCCTGTTTTCTAACCGACATAAATAGTGTTAAATCGGTATTATAGTAAAGCGCACGCTTGCCGTGTACACCGCCTTGATAATAATGAGGGCCTGCTAGTTTATGGGTGTTAGCGAAGCAGGTGGTTGTCCACAGCCCAGCTAGTGAAGGGATTTCCGGCAGCCGGTGTCTCCGTCAGTAGGCCTGAGCTGATGCCGACAAGCGTGCCTCGACTTCATTTAAAAACCTCTTACCACTCGTCTCCCTTTCGAAGTGGCGTTTTCAGCAGTGTCCCGATGCTCTGCTTTTGACTCTCGGTGGACGGTACTGGTGTCTGTGTGATCACCGGCTTCTCATCAGGGTCCGAAGCGGTACCCGATTCGGGTCCGCCTCCCTCCGCCATCGTGCAGCGAGTGAACCCGCAGTAATCGCGAGCGCGCTGAAGTATACAGGTGCGCGCAACGCTAGAGGGAGCGCGCGTCCTCGAATGGTAGTTATTTCCAAACACGAAGGACGTGCGGCGGATAATTATAACAAATTGTACTGTGCTTCATGAAAAGGTAAGGCTCTGGAAAGATAAAAAAAAAGATTAGTGTCCACATCCCTGATATCTTATTTATTCATGTCAGCCGCTATAACAAGTTTGAACTGAGAGGACCATATTGGCCATATTGTTCTGAAATGAGTGTCCTTAGTTACACATGTAGACAGTTACTATAATAATAACTATAAATTATGCATAATTACATGCAACTAAACCCTAATCTTACCCATACACTATAACAAGTTGGCTAGATGTAGTTAATTAATATTACTCAGTACTTAAATGTATAATTACACTGTAACAAAGACACCTTAACATAAAATGTAACCTTATTTTCTATTATATTGAACTTTAAATTGAATGGTGAACTTAAAGTTAAGTTATTGCCAATTTCATGAATGAATCTTAATACGGAGGAGAATAATAATAATAATAATAATAATAATAAAAACGAGGAAAACTGAATTGTGAGATGTAAACTTACAATTGAAAAAAAAAAAAAAAGGCAGAATTGTGAGATAAAAGGTCGCAAATACCTTTTTTTCCCCGGAAGATTCGCGGAAACAAGACAGTTGACGGCAGTGTTGTTGCTCTAAGTTACTCTAAAAAAGTCATTAATTACTAGTTACTAAATACATCTTCAATAGTGTAATTAGATTACTGTACAAATTACTCTCTCCAAAAAGTATTTCATTACTTACTTTCTACAAACCCGATTCCAAAAAAGTTGGGACACTGTACGAACTGTGAATAAAAAAGGAATGCAATAATTTACAAATCTCATAAACTTATATTGTATTCACAGTAGAATATAGATAACATATCAAATGTTGAAAGACATTTTGAAATGTCATGACAAATATTGGCTCATTTTGGATTTCATGAGAGCTACACATTCCAAAAAAGTTGGGACAGGTAGCAATAAGAGGCCGGAAAAGTTAAATGTACACATAAGGAACAGCTGGAGGACCAATTTGCAACTTATTAGGTCAATTGGCAACATGATTGGGTATAAAAAGAGCCTCTCAGAGTGGCAGTGTCTCTCAGAAGTCAAGATGGGCAGAGGATCACCAATTCCCCCAATGCTGCGGCCAAAAATAGAGGAGCTATATCAGAAAGGAGTTTCTCAGAGAAAAATTGCAAAGAGTTATCATCAGTTATCATCATCTACAGTGCATAATATCATCCAAAGATTCAGAGAATCTGGAACAGTCTCTGTGCGTAAGGGTCAAGGAAAACCATACTGGATGCCCGTGATCTTCGGGCCCTTAGACGGCACTGCATCGCATACAGGAATGCTACTGTAATGGAAATCACAACATGGGCTCAGGAATACTTCCAGAAAACATTGTCGGTGAACACAATCCACCGTGCCATTCGCCGTTGCCGGCTAAAACTCTATAGGTCAAAAAAGAAGCCATATCTAAACATGATCCAGAAGCGCAGGCGTTTTCTCTGGGCCAAGGCTCATTTAAAATGGACTGTGGCAAAGTGGAAAACTGTTCTGTGGACAGACGAATCAAAATTTGAAGTTCTTTTTGGAAAACTGGGACGTCATGTCATCCGGACTAAAGAGGACAAGGACAACCCAAGTTGTTCTCAGCGCTCAGTTCAGAAGCCTGCATCTCTGATGGTATGGGGTTGCATGAGTGCGTGTGGCATGGGCAGCGCACACATCTGGAAAGGCACCATCAATGCTGAAAGGTATATCCAAGTTCTAGAACAACATATGCGTAGAAGAAGGATCCGGGTACTGAAATGGCCAGCCTGCAGTCCAGATCTTTCACCCATAGAAAACATTTGGAGCATCATAAAGAGGAAGATGCGACAAAGAAGACCTAAGACAGTTGAGCAACTAGAAGCCTGTATTAGACAAGAATGGGACAACATTCCTATTCCTAAACTTGGGCAACTTGTCTCCTCAGTCCCCAGACGTTTGCAGACTGTTATAAAAAGAAGAAGGGATGCCACACAGTGGGAAACATGGCCTTGTCCCAACTTTTTTGAGATGTGTTGATGCCATGAAATTTAAAATCAACTTATTTTTCCCTTAAAATGATACATTTTCTCAGTTTAAACATTTGATATGTCATCTATGTTGTATTCTGATTAAAATATAGAATTTTGAAACTTCCACATCATTGCATTCTGTTTTTATTTACAATTTGTACAGTGTCCCAACTTTTTTGGAATCGGGTTTGTATATCAACCTCGACTAGTTAAGTGATTCAAGGATAGACATGAAACGGCTCTTTTAATTAATTAAAATAAATATAAAACTACATAAATTATTCAAAGTATTACAAATGTGAGAAGGATACATGCAAAAAACATGCATATTAAAGTTAGACCTTAAATTTGGATGTTAATGCCACTATTGTATTGTGTGTGTGTGTGTGTGTATAAATATATATATATATATATATATATATATATAATTATTCTACTGTCTATACACAGCATTTGGTTCAATTACATCAGAAGTAACTGTAATTAAATTACAATAGCTAATTACTTAGTAACTAGTTACACCCAACATTGGTTGACAGCACCCACTGACTTCCAGAGTAAGAAAAATCAATACTATGGACATCAATGGCTACCAACTGTCCGGTTACCAACATTCTTCAAAATATCTTCCTTTTAGTTCAACATAAGAAAGAAACTCATACGGGTTGGGAACAACTTGAGAGTAAATTATGATAGAATTTTAACTTTTGGGTGAACTATCACTTTAATTTTTTCTCACAAAAGTGAAACGGAATTGGTTTTAATAAACAGCATTTTATGAAAATAAATAAAAAGTATTTTTAATGTAAATGCTAATTATATTTAGACTATTAATTGAATTTTTTCATAATTAATTATGAAGAGTGGGTGTTGTTACAGCAGGCATGACCAGCAGTTGAAAGGAAAAGAGTTTGGTAACACTGGCCAAAGCCTAAGAGGCAGAGCAAATTGTAACATTTCGATAAAAATAGTGAAGACAAGTAACCTGTCCTTTTCTTTAGAACATCATGCTGTGAACTATCAGACCAGAAACACAGTTTTAAAAAGTAAATGGGGTCAAATAGGATTTTATATCGACTTTAATGGTGAATCCGCTTTTCTTCAGAAGTGGTAGAAAAATGTATTAAATAAAACAAAATAAATACAGAATACAGAACAGTGCATCACTGTTTAGTAAAACAGGCTGTATTAAGAATCTACACATCCAGTAAATGTCATGAGGAACATTTATTTTATAAATCCAAAATGATGTTTAATAGAAGTCAAATAAATATATTAAACATGCCAATAAATCAATCTCCAATCTCAATTAGTTTAATGGCAAAAAAATCTTTTTACTACATACTCAGTGCATGGTGTATTATTGGCACCTTAAGAAAGCATCTAAAACGCTAGCACATTTAGGAATATACTACTAATGTAAATGAACCTAAGTTATGGACTGTTCCACTTTTTAAATCACATTAATTCTTAAAACTTCCTGTTTGCCTATTTGGTCCAAACAATCCTAGTAAAACAAGAACATGGGGCTCTTAAAACAACTAAAGTTAATGAAAAGTTGTTAAAACAAAAATAGAGATGGCAGCAATAATCATTAGGGAATGTTTTCAAGAAAACCAGGCCATATGCTACACTACGGGGTGCACTGTAATGTTTCTGTTGCGTTGTATAAATGCAGTCGCAAGAGATAATCCAAAGCTTTAAGCTCATCGCTTTGTCACACTATGACTCTTAAGTCTGATCAAAAATGAATGATGGTGGGAATAGTGCATGCAAATGACAAAATGTGATATGTCTGCAATGAGCTTTATGACACTTTCTAGAAACGTGAATGGAAGCGTTTTGTCACTTCCACAACCAGTCTGACAATTCACTCTTCTAATTTGATGAGGTCTTCCAAAACCTCTCAGTAGTAGACAGGCACTTAGAAGATGCCTGTTGGCAAGTCTTTGCTGAACATCCCAGACAAGTCCAAGTCCTTACTCATCAGATCCTCCTCAACATTCTCTAAGGCCCACTGGTGATCGGTCAACTCCAGTGCCTCCCATTCAGCCTAGGAAGAACAGAAAGTACAGAACATTTATACACATAAATCACTTAATAAGAATAACTTTAATAAGGTTAAGAGGTTAATAAGGTTTAATAAGACTGATACCTTGAATGCCTTGTTTGTGTCAGCAGGCATTGCCATTGCAGCACCACTCATCTGTTCCTGCATGATGCGAGACTGATCTGCACCTGTTGCAAATGTATGAAAATTAATTCATATATAGCAAAGACTTTAGATACACAAAGACTGTGCACTCAAATTGCTATAAATGGGAAAAAGTGCAACCAGCAATATGGCGGCTTAAGTCCCACCTATATTATATATATATATATATATATATATATATATATATATATATATATATATATATATATATATATATATATATATATATATATATATATATATATATATATATATATAGAATGTGCGATTTCAGCTATCCTATAAGATTTTAAATCGCACTGTACAACATCATGGATCTAATAAACTTGAGTACAACATGCATGTAGACTGTACGATGACACCTATTTAATTGTAGGCTATGACGCAAGTTAGTATAGAAAAATAAAATGTCATCAGCATGTGCTAGTGGTAAACAAATGAACAAAGATCGCACTTTGGCAATTGTGTTTTTTATGTGTGTTGAAACAAAGAGAAGCACGTGAAAGAGGAGACTATGGACTATGGCTAGGGAAAAGAGGCCAACCTGGCATGCCAATTTTTGGAGGGAATGTAGTTTTAGGTTTTTGCGCCATGTCGTGTTGATCAATACGCCATTTCATGTTGCATTTTTATTGGCTACTCAGTAGATGTAGGACGTAGCAGCAAACACACTGTGAGGTGATCATGCTAAATTTCTGACACTGTCCGACAACGGCCGTCTTTGAACCGCTCTCATTGTACGAAGTAGGACCACCGTTTAGGAGCCACAACCACAGAAATTGCCACGATTGGTCATCTGGGACAGCCTAAAATCGCACAAAGTGTACCGAGCATTAGGACTGCACATGCAAATTGGCTGGTCCAGCCTCAAATATGTGACCCTGGACCACAAAACCAGTCATAAGTCGCACGGGTATATCTGTAGCACTAGCCAACAATACATTGTATGGGTCAAAAGTATTGATATTTCTTTTATGCCAAAAATCATTAGGATAATAAGTAAAGAGGTTTCATGTTCCATGAAGATATTTTGTAAATTTCCTACTGTAAATATATAAACATTTTATTATTAGTAGTAATATGCCTTGCTAAGGACTTCATTTGGACAACTTTAAAGGCGATTTTCTCAATATTTAGATTTTTTTCACCCTCAAGATTTCAGATGTTCAAATAGTTGTTTCTCTGCCAAATACTGTCCTATCCTAACAAACCATACATCATTTATCTAGCTTTAAGAAATCTCAATTTCAGAAAATTGACCCCTTATTTTGTGGTCCAGGTTCACGATTTTAATGCCCGAAATTGCTTTCCAACATTCCTTGAAAGGGACTACTTAAGGGCCTGCCCTAATTAAGTGATACAAATGCAACATGAAAAATATGCATAAAATTAACAAATTTATATAGTACAATTCATCGCTATAGATACAAATTTGATCAAATTGACAAAATTTCATAGCAGATGACTGACAATATTTAGATCAATATTACAATATGGCATCACCGTTGGAGTAGGTCAAAATTTTGGTGCATTTAAATGGAACATCAGTAAAGTTATTTACCATTGTCCTGTCCAAGAATAAGAGAATACATGCTCCTGAGACCAAAGACATTCAGGAAATACCAAGATGCTGAACTCACCCTGTGGAGGCATATGCCAAGAGGTTACTTAGAGATACAGCTTCGAATAATATAAGAACATGAAAAACATTCAAGGTTGTGAGGGCCCTAACCATGAGGCATCTAGAGAGAGCAACTCAATTCCCTGCTGGAGCATCGGCTTGAAGCGGAGAGTGAGAGGGAACGGTACCTTTGCTTGGGAGAGAACAGAATTATAAATGCGTTAAGATGAATTCTGTGAGAATAGACAACAAGCCGCCATGTTTGATAACTAAAATTGTATCTCTTACTTGTGACAAACCCAGAGAAGGTCCAGTTGATCCAACCACCAATAAGGATCATAGGCAGGACATTTGTCACATTGCCTTTCATCATGTCTGTCAACATGCTGGGATCTAATTGAGTAAATAACATCACATTAACCTCGTCACTCAATCCTGACCGTATTTTATGACGTAATATACGCATTTTGTAGGTTTAGAAAGACTCACCAGTCATTGGAGAGGGTGGGACCACCTTTCTTTTGGTTTTTTTGAAAAACCCATCTTCTTGGTTATTGAAGTAGAATTTTCTCATCAAGAAAGACTATTTTAGCGAGAGATAACATTACAGTTTCAGTACTTTGGTAACGTCTCAATCAAAAGACACAAAAAGGAAAGAAGGACTCACTTGTTTGGGGATGTATTTTCCATTTTCCCGTAAAACTCTGCTCCGGATGAGAACCTGGCTGTGTAGAGAACACGAAGCACAAATCTTTAGTGTTCTGTAATGCCAGTTGCAAAATGCATGTGGATGGATAATGAAAGTTACCTGTCTGAAACCTGCTCTAATGTGAGCTTCTTGTCACTTTGTAACAGAATTGAGACATAATGGCGGATCACTCCAACCAGAAAGGTAATAAACACAATAGGCAGGACAACCCAAAGGCGAATGTTGGAGTCCAGGAGGAGCTCGGGCTCAGCCATGCTTCTGTGACGGGATGTTGATGGAAAATGCCCACCCTAAAACAGACAAACAATAAGTTTAAAGTTACTAATACTTAAGCAATACTTAAAATTAACTAGCAGATCATTGTGAATTTATGTTTAGTAGTACATTAATATAAAAGGACAGCACTGATATGATCATAAGTGAGTATTCGATTCCCTCACGTGCCTAATATAAAGTTAAATCTGATTGTAACGTGCCAGTCTTTTGAGAATGCAGTTCAATTTCACCTAACGACAGCCAGCTTGTTTATTCATATTCATGTCAAGCTGTGTATGATGCCTCTGCCAGTTGTCATACACACCACACAAAAAGAAAAGCGGGGGCTGCTAATTGTTTAAATCCACCCTTTGTAAAGACGAGTCAAGGTTAGCTTGTTGCTAACAACCTTCTTTCAGACTTAGGGTGGCAGGGCATCATTTATTGACATATACACACCAGCACCCACCATATGCCATATTTTCGACGCTACATGTTGCGAAACCTTTATCGTAATTAATGTATTGTACCTGCTGTCGTATTCAAATGATGTTTTATCTTAGCGAAACCCGATAACAACTGAAATCAGGATGCGACACCATCGAGCCGCTGCTGCTGTAATGACGTGAACACTTGCACCGTACCGGTTTTCAGAATAAAAGTCATTTTCATAATTAAATCTCAAAATTAAAGAAATATGGCATAAAAACTTAACTCCAGTGTATAATTACAAAATTATAATTTTAAACGTATACATTTAATTTTTATTTTATCACTATACTGGTAATTAAACCTTTTCTTTTAACCCGTTTTGGTATCTAAATATTCTAATTTAGCAAAAACAACAATTTTGGTTTTAAACGTGTATATATATTTTATGCACCTTTAAACCATTTATCAAAATTGACCCCAATTCTTTATTAGAAAAAAAAACAATACATGAGTATAATGTACTTGATTCATAGATTTCAGAGTATTATGTTCTACAACATTTCATAATATATTACATCACCTAAACAGTTTATCATTTTATTCATTATCAGTCCAGAAACGGTTGGAACCATAGTCAGCATTCTAAGTGGACTTGACATTGCATCTGAAAGGACAGTATGAACATCGTGTTATTATCAGGATGAGGCCATGAAAAAAAAAAAGCATGAGACATTTATCCAAGAAAAAAAAGTTGACCTTTTTTTCCTATTTATTAATGAATGTAGTAGCCATGTGGATTCTCTGCGGAAACCATATTTCAATCTGAAGTAAAAGGATTTTGCCTGCAAACTGCTTTAAGAAACATGAAAAAAAAAAAAAAAAAAAAAAAAAAAAATGCTCAATGAAAAAATAAAAAGAACAAAACGCCAAAAGTTTTCACAACACATTTTAATACTGTGGTCTGTATAAGATTACACCACATGAAGCACTCTTCTATTACAAACCACACCCTCTCATATCAACACTGGCATATTCATTAACAGGCAGTTTCTGCAGCATTTGGTCCACTAAAAGAAACCATAGCTAATTAGATCTAAAAGGGGGCAATAATAGAAACATCAAGTAGTGTGACTGAAATGCGCAGAACTATTTTAATGAAACATAAATAATGAAAACTCTGTTGGCAAACCCTCAAACCCAATGCCATATTTCTAAATGAATGGCATTGATAAACATGGGCAAATTTTAACAACCAATCCAAGGTTCTCGCACACACTCAGCCCACGCAAAAATGCAATGGGCAAATGTGCACGTACCCACCGTAAAAAATTTTATTTACACCATATCAACTGTTGCCATGATATTAACATTGTGCTTACATCACACACATACAGAGAGAAGTGTAGTGCAGGGCGTATCAAATGTTGATCAGGTTTGGACATGTTTCTATTATGCATTGAATGGAATTACATAGAATCAGAAACATCCACAGATATATACTTGCTTGGGAGGCTTAAAAAAAAATAATAAAAAAAAAAAAAAAAAAAAAAAAAAAGGCAGAAAGAGGAAATTAAGGATGGTTACATTCCCATGCTTAATACTGAGATATCAAGCTGCCATATTTTCCCCAACAGAACAAAGCACAATTCAGTCTGCAACTCTTGTGCAAAGCAAGCCACTACAGGTCAGGATCAGACGCACAGTGGGAGCGCATCGTTGATGTAGAATGTGAATGTGCGTTTAATAAAACAAAAACCATATAAAAGAACTTAACCGTATAAATTCAGTCAGTCTGATGTGGTCACAGAGGGCCGTACTAAAAGAGGAGCGCACCCATGCTGCCCACTTCACTTTGTTCTTTCACAAAGATCTCAAAGTATTGGTAGATGATGGTGACGGCCAACAAAATTCCAGTTCCTGAGCCGATGGCTCCGAGGAAGTCGGCCATGACTGACAAACCACCTATACACAGGCCTCCAAAAGCTGCAGCTGTGGGGATATACCTAAATGTGGATTTAAAAAAAAGTTTTAGTCATTCCATATTGACTCACTGAGTCCAATTAAGTTTGAGTGCTCTATGTTTTACCTGTTGAGTTCATGGACCATTGAAGTTTCTCTGTGTCCCCTCATTACCATCTGCTGCTCTTTCAGCTGTTTCGCAACCTAAGTAACGCAAAATGAACATATTAAACCCACTTAAGTCAACTGTACAGTGCAGCTCTGTGCGATCAGGAAACAGGAACAGTCTAACGCTCTTACATCTTTGGCAGAGGATCCAGACACCTCAATCCAGGTCTTAGAGAAGAAGGCACAGGATCCCAGCATGAAGATGATGTAAATGATGGCATGCACTGGATCCTCCAGAACTGTGCCAAAAGACTCTGGGGGAGAGAGGTAGTAGCATAGACCACCTACTGGGTAAGCACGAGCTGGCCCTCCACTTGAGCTATCCTGTTAACAGAAACAAAAACACTTTATAGGTGCACCAAATATTTAAATAATGTATTACACAACTCAAAGAGTCTGATAAGCAAGATAAAATGAGTAGAATTCTTCCGGTCATGTGATTTCAAAATGGCAGCCTCCATGATGGCGGATCACACAAAATGTAGATTAAATAGTTTTCTAGGTTCATCTTGTGTAAGTGTACATCATTTAAAACCATGGCCCCCAATCAGATTCCAACCACTCAGTGGCCACAGAATGACTCTTAAAGGGATAGTTCATCCAAAAATAAAAAATTAGCCCATGATTTACTCACCCTCAAACCATCCGAGGTGTATGACATTCTTTTAGACGAATACAATCGGAGTTACATTAAAAAAATGCAAATCGGTTTTGTAAGAAAAATATCCATTTATGTAAAATATCTAGCTTCCAGAGGACCACCTTCCGTCTTCAACTTACGGAAAAAAAAGTAACTGACAACGATAACGTCGGACGTAGTGTAAACGTTTTGAACTGAGAGGAGTTACACTTTCTTCGTATGTTGAATACGGAAGGCATCCACCGGAAGCTTGACATTTTACTTAATTTTTTTTTAAATATGGATATTTTTCTTACAAAAACCCATCAATTCACTTCAGAAGGCCTTTATTAACCCCCCCTTCATTATGTTAAGCGTTTTTAAGTTAAAAACACTTAACATAAGGATATAAACTGAAACCATATCAAATCATAAATTTTTTTAAAAAAAGCAGTATTGTAAAGTCACTTACCGACCAAGTCCCCAGCAGGTTGACCAAGAAGTTCCCGCTGAAGCGAGTGGAGAGCATTTGAGAGATGACGTAAAGGTTGGACACCAGTGCAGACTGCAGGATGATGGGAATGTTGGAGGTGTAGAACAGTTTGATGGGATAGGTGTTGTACTGGCCACGGTAACGTGCTGATTTGATAGGGAGGTCAACTCTGAAGCCCTGTGGAACAAGAAATTATTATTTTTTTAATATAGCATCTAATACGTGTTGTCAGCCAATTAGGGTTATTAGGATTTGAACAAGCAATAACAACAGTGACACCTTAGCAAACAACTCTGTTAAGCAATAATTCACTAACCTGGAAGTATATGACCACGGCAAAGACAAAGACGGTAGAGATGAGGTTCATGAGGTTGGGCAGGTTCTGTCTGTAGAAGGCCTCTCTCAGAGCTCGCACTTTATCAGTACGAGTGGCCAACAAGTGGAACAGAGCAATAATGGCTCCCTCAAACTCAGTACCTGAATGTACACAAACAAAATTCGGTCAGCCTCACTTATGACACCACAGAATGGTTCAAAAAACAAGATGCAATATCCTGAACACAAACCTCTTCCTGTGTTGACTGTGGTTGGGCTGAAAGCTTTCCATACAATTGTCTCACAGATGTTGGTGGCAATGAAGAGAGAGATACCAGAGCCCAAACCGTAACCCTTTTGCAGCAACTCATCCAGCAGCAACACGATAAGACCGGCCACAAACAACTACAGAGAACAGATCAACCATAACATAATTAAACTCTTTTGCATGCAGACCACCACTAATAGAAAGGTACTTTCAACAAAAGAATAATACTCTTCACAAAATATAGCACAAAATCTATATATAACTGATTATATCTACGCTCATTTGCATAGATAAGGTTAGGTGTGAATGCAAACAGATTAGATTTAAACAAAGCCTACAAAGGTCAAAGTCTTGTGATTTTACAGACCAGATTAACACCCAACAGTGATTTCTAATAACTTGAATATGGGGAAAAATCCACAAGGAAAATTTAGATCCAATGTTTTTTTTTTTAAGTTAGTAGTATCTAGAATGAACAGTACAATAATTAAAAAGCACAATACACAATATGAATGACTGAAAACAGAAGTTGTGGATTATCCATTCACAATCCTGTCAGGAGATTCATTCAGAAGTGTTATCAACTGAAGACACTTACTTATATCAGTTTATCAATACTAAAACGTCTAATTATTTCAAGCACAGGTAGAAATATGAGTGAATAGAGAGAATGTGAATTAACCTGGATGATGATGAGAAGGCAGATTCCAGCACCCATCTCTGAAGGGTCTCCATACATGCCAGTCATAACATACACAATAGCCTGACCAATGGTGATGATCATGCCAAAGACTGGAGGAAAGATCTCAGTGTTATATTTCTTACAGAAACAAACGCAATGGTGACATTAAGATGGGTTTTCCACAAGCATTAACGCACTGGGAGCTTCATTAGACATTTCCATTAGTTTCAACCAGTGAAGTCACTTAGCTAAGTATATCAAAGACCACAAGAAAGATGTGCAACTGGCAAGGGATAATGCATCATTATAATCTTGCATTGTTGCAAGATGGCAGAGCCTGAATGGGTTTAATTTTCAACCAAAACTGGCTGACTGTAAATGATAAAATAAACAAATATAATGGTTAGAGAGTCAGACTGGTAACCCAAAGGTTGTGGGTTTGATTCTCAATACCAGCAGGAAAAGATTGAGGAGCCTTTGAGCAAGGCACCAAAACAGCCAATCGCTCCCTAGATGCCACAGCAAAATGGCTGCCCAGTGCTATGCATGTTCGGTGTTCACTTCTCCTAATGTGTGCACCAACTTGGATGGGTTAAATGCAGAGGACAAATTCTGAGTATGGGTTACCTTGCCTTAACATGTCACTTATAATAATAATAATAATAATAATAAAATGAAATGCTTAATTACACAAATGACCAATCCAAAACAAGAATTACAGAGAGCCATGTAAACAGCCATAATATTATCCTCTATGAATAAGAGTCTTATAGTGAAAAAGAGAAAGGGTTGTCTTACGTTTCTGAGCTCCATTGAAGAGCGCTCGGTCTTTAGGGGTGTCTCCAACCTCAATGATTTTAGCTCCAGCCAGCAGCTGCATGATTAGACCAGACGTCACAATGGGAGAGATACCCAACTCCATCAGAGTTCCTGAAACACACGATTTTAAGCTTTAATTAAACTTGTACTGAACTGAATCTAATGGTTGGGCAATTTGGGATTTTGCAAATGCAGGTGACCAATACATACAAATTATGCATAACAAATATTAGATAACATTTACTCCAAATTTGCGCAATCATAATTTCAATGTATACATCATTGACATTTAAACAAGTCACAGTTATTGATGAACTTAAAATAAGCATGGGTGAATTAAAAATAATTATATAAGAGCAAATTAATCAGCCAGCGATATTTGATGAAATCATTCGTCTAACATGTGTGATGGCTGATTCAATCACTGTCTGACACTGACGATTCAGGAACACACACCTCTGTTGGATGCCAGAATCACTCTCATCCAGTAAAATGGATCTGCTGAGTCTGAAGACATGATTCCAAAGAGGGGAATCTGGAGGACAGACATCATAGGAGATCATTTAACCATGAAAACAGCCACAGATGGTAATGTTTGGTTTGAGAGGTTTGTTGATCGTTGACAGTTTACAGCACTAACAGAGTAAACATACCTGGCAGCACACCAGGAAGATGAACAGGGTGATTGCCGTCCATAACACTTTTTCTCTGAACTGAATCTGTGGTGAAGAGATTTAAGGACTTAGTATCACTGAAGTGGCACCAAAAAAACAAAACTATTAAATCAAAAGTTTTATGGGATCAAACTGCATACCCTCCTTTCTGGTTTCTGGATCTCAGGTAAAACCGCACAGAATGGCTTTATCACCTCCAGGAATTTAACTGAAAAAGGAAAGAACCACACTTAGGCTTATAGTTATGTACAGTAAGACAATGAAAATATTCCAGGAGCTCTTGGTGGTTCAGGCGACGTGGCTTTAGAGTTTCTGGAGTTCAAACAAGTTGCTTGAGTCGGTCTCTCTTGCAACGTCATCATTCCGTCCAATAAGAAAACGCCGATCACGATCAAACCAATACACGCGTAAAACTAATACAAATCACGATACAATACAAAGATTATAAATCATCGTTAGCAGACTTTTAAATGAAGCTATCGTATTTTTAGACACCATGTTGCTAACGAAATTACATGTAAACCTATAATACTTCGAAGAAACAAACGCATTTATGACAAAGCTAGTTTACTGAACTAGTACTAGCGGACCATGGTCGCTTTGTAAAACCAGTGGGATTACAAATTTAACCATTAAAGTCGCACAAACGTTCAAATAAAGTTACAGTACGTGTTTCTTTGAACTCAACAACGAACAACATTAGATTCTAGCAGCAAAATACAGTTATGCTAATGTATAATGAATGAACAAACACTGAGGCTAACCAGTTATTGTCAAAATACCAGTTGTTTATGACTACAGAATGTATTGCACTACTTGTTAATAGACTGGAAGTAGAGTAAAAACGCTGAAGACTCACTGGCCATGGTGTTCCTTCTGATGATAGTCCCAGACTAGCAGTTAGCAAGCACCCGGTCAGCGGATCTATGAGGAGCGTTTTCAGGACACGTCATCACCCAGAGCACAAATACACGTCAGTGTCTGTGCCACAGAAAAAGTGGGTTGAATGGAAAACGGAGAATGGAATGGGCGGGACTAGTGGCCCGGAAGTCGTCTCTGATGCTGCGTAATAAATATGTAACGTTAGGTATGGTCGTTCTAAACTATAGCAAATAATTTGCCGTTTTTTTTTCTCTTTACGGAGTAAATCAGTGGATATTTAGGTTTCTTTCTTTAGGTTTAGATGTGTATTATTGCTCGAACAGGCTTGAACGGTCATAGGCTAGTCACGTGATACATGATACTTTTCTCAGCGCAGTAACAGTTATTTACGATTATTTAATAATGATCTAAAGTACAGATTATACAGATCCGGTATAGATTTCTGTAGGCATTCCCGGAACAAACATTTTAAATTAACAGACTTAATACAATTTACTGTACAACGATTGAGATTTCAATTATTTTAAAGGAGATTCGGCTTCCTGAGCCTTCATGCGCCCCTGGCGGAAGACAGTCTCAAATCACGTGATTACAATTATTTAATTATGGCGTATTTCGTTGCTGGTTTTATTACTTTTTTTTTCTTTATTACATGTTTATTTTAGCATGTTAAAGGTATAGTTCACCCCAAAATTAAAATGTTGTCATCATTTACTCACCCATAAAAAAATATATTTTGAAGATTATGTGTAAGTAAACAGTTAATGGACCCCATTGACTTCTACAGTAGGGAAAAAGTCAATCAGGGGTTCAACAACTGGTTACGGATATTCTTCAAAATATCTTCTTTTGTGTTCAACAGAACAAAGAAATTCATACAGGTTCGAAATCTCTTGAGGGTGAGTAAATGATCATTTTTGGGTGAACTATTCCTTTAATTGATTGTGACTGTGCTGAGACAGATTTTTTTTTTTTTTTTTTTTTTTTTTTTACAAGGGTAAACCTCAAGGTAAAATGCATTGTTAAAAAAAAAAATCAAAGAGAACATTTAATTCTAACGTAATATAATGGATAATAGCCATAACGGCAACAAAATATTAATGCCTACATTTGTGGTGAATAATTTGTGTCTGAACAACGTAACTGAAATATCTAATTCACTTGCAGCTACACACCGCCAGGGAGCATCCCTGCATCAGAAATCCGTAGGCTCTTGATTCAAAAAAAAAAAAAAAAACCTGCTGCCACAAGGACTTCACTGGTGATGAATCATATGTGAGAGTCCCGAACAAAAAGTACCATAAAGACACTACTACGATGTTTTTTTTTTGAATATCATACCCCTTTTATATCATGCTTATTTTGACCTACCATAAACCTACCATGATAATACCATTATTATTTTTTATGTTATAGGCTATAATATGATTCCTTTTTAATATAAAGAATATTTCAAGGTATATTTTTGTAATTTATAAGATGGTGTAATTCACCACAGCAACATTGAAAACTTGATAATAAATTATTTAACGTAATTTAAATAACTGCAATAAATGACTGCAAAGCCCTGCAACGAGTTGTGCGCTTATCCGAGAGTATCTCAGGGTCAGCTCTCCCGTCTCTGCAGGACGTCTACACCAAACGCTGCAAAGGTAGAGCTACTAAGATCATCAAGGACTCTAATCACCCTGCAAACCCTCATTTCACGCTGCTGCCATCTGGTAAGCGCTTCCGAAGCCTGATGGCCAAAACTGAGAGACTCAGGAGGAGCTTCTTCCCCCAGGCCATCAGACTCCTGAACTCAGTCACTTAACAGAAATGTACAAAGAATTATAATGTGCAAACAGGTTTATAACAACGAGAACAGAAAGTGCAGTGCAATGTCAGTATGTCGATGGTCACGTGATGTTAACCACATATTTATAAGTCTACAGTTTACTCACTGCACAGATTACTTCACTTATTTTATTCCACTTCTTTATTTTTATTTTTTATTTTTATTTTTTTTCTACTTGACTTGATTTATTTATAATTCTACATATATATATTAGTACTTTTTTATTCTATTTCTATTATAATTTCCTCCTTGTGTTTTTAACTGTGAATTTGCACTGTCCATGGAGCGGACCTGTTTACATTTCACTGCCGGTTGTATATTCTGTATATAACTGTGTATGTGACAAATAAAACTCTTGAATCTTGAATCTTGAATCTTGAATAAATAAATCAAATATAGTTAATCAAAGGAGATTTTCTTAAATGGGTATAACATGATTATGACAGCAGATTATCCCAGTCTGGTGTCTGCAGCTGATGCAGGCCAATCTGACACACATAATCACTGAGCCGTACTAACATTCACACCAACCAGGGAAAGTACAAATGATGGAGCAGACAGAACTCATGGCCTTTTGCTCAGTACTTTATACACATTTATGCACACAGCTGCTGATTCTCTGGTGTGCTTGTTGTGGTTAGAGATGAGCAGTTTTCTGCGCTTTAATAAAGAGATACTTGTTCAGACTGGTTATATAATGGTCAGTGAACTATGAGATAACACAGAGGTGAGGCCAAGCAAATACCTCACAAATCACACATTCTTTCTCACCCAACTGGTTCATTTTCTTTTACATCTTAGTGTCATGTTGTATAAGGGGAAATGTGTATATATTAGGCTACCTCATGTAAATGTATTATAAATGAGTACTATTTCTGCCATGTTGAAGGATGTGGAATCTGGAGTGAGACGAAAGTGCCGTGATACATAAGCAAATCGTTTATTTCGTTTTTTTTTACGTAAGGCCTTCCGCTTCATTCATTTTTGTGGTGTTTGCATTTCTCAGTGAGGTATGGTCAATTTAAATAGCTGTTTTCAGATGCTGTTGACATAACACAGGATCTAGATTCTTCAGTTGCTAACTGTGCTGAGAGTTATATGATTAATTTTATGGTTTATGTGACATTTATGTTGGCTCGTGTGATTCACTAGTTTAGTTTACAGTTTGCGGAAAGCAAATTGCTGGGCTTCATCCGTTTTTAATGCCGGATTAAAAAAAAGTTCACCTACTTTATTCAATTCTCAGGAAGTGAACTGCCTCAATACTGTTTTACTCACATCAGTTTTAACTTCTTAAAAGCACTCAGTACAATAATAAGCATCTGTACAAGTACATATTCAGCTAGTCATCATGGCTTATATCATCCTCTTATAACCTACTTTTTAAATCTTAAAGGCACAATGTGTAAGATTCTTGGAGTAAAATATCCAAAAACCACTAGAACAGTGTTATATATTTTGTTGACTTGTGTACTTACATTATCCCAAATGTTTCCATGAATGTTTAAATCCAGAGAAATCAAATTTTTGTACACTAATACAGCATTTTCTCCATCATACAATATGTTTAAAAAAATGCCATTTAGCAACACAAGCCATCTAGCATTTATTAATATGATATTCTAATATCGCAGTGTGCAACAAGTGTCTCATAGCAGCCGCAGAGCGAACGCACAGAGTAGCATTATAACATCATTTTTAACACACTCAAAGGTATCTAATATGATAAAACAGCGCTGTGTTACCCCACATATACATGAGTGGAAGAAGCAGAAGCGCTCATCTGTGGTTTAATAAAAGCTCTGCGAAATCAAGCATCAAGCATTATAACATCATTTTTAACACACTCAAAAGTATCTAATATGATAAAACAGCGCTGTGTTACCCCACATATACATGAGTGGAAGAAGCAGAAGCGCTCATCTGTGGTATAATAAAAGCTCCACTGCTCTCGAGCCGTGTGTCGTGCTTGACTCTCATTAGCAATCGCTCCAGTGGCCTCGTTCCGCTCAAACAACTTTCGGCCCCACCCTGCTTCATACTACAGTAACGTCTATCTGTCTGTCTGTCTGTCTGTCTGTCTGTCTATCTATCTATCTAATCATCTATTTAGTTATTTATTTATAATAATATTAAAATAAAAATATTCATTATACAATTTAAAAAATACTGTTTATTATTTAAGTGCAATTAAATGTGGAAACAAAACAAGCTTGTTTTGTTACTTTTAATTGAATAAAACTTTGAAACCAATTGTCTCTGTGCTCTTTCTCCCTGCTGTTTAATGATGTAAAACCATTTAAGCTTTGTGTAAACTCTCTGGCCATGGTGCACAAGGTATTTTCCAGCATCCAGAGACATTCACTTAAGTGACACCATGATATCGTTCCTACGTCAGAGATATGATCCTAAGCTTTTGATGAGGCATGACAAATTTGTTTAGAGAGAGTAAACTCTGTGGTTAGTTCCACATATGCTCAGACTCACGCACACAATTACTAAACATTTATTATCTCTGTAGTGCCTACAAACTAGCTACTAAAGTAAATGTATGCATTATCATCAAATGTCAGAGCTGTATGTTTCAGATTAGTGGGAGTGTTTTTCTTAAATTTAGACGCATCTATAAATACTGTCAGTGAGTTAGAGAGGTGTCTGATGAGTCAGAATGTGGCATTACATGTGCTAACACACATCAGGACAGCAGAGGAAAGAATGCCTCAGTAGACAGAGCACTTTACAACTCAACAGGTTCCTAAACCAAAGAGGGAATCATCTGGGAAGTCAATACATTTTCTAGACCTATTTTATTCCTCCTTAAAATGGAATGACGCCTGTGGACCAGTACCCAAACCATGTCCACTGAAGTTATTGCATGCCTCTGAATACCTTGAACCAGACGCCAGAACACTTTACAAATGCTTGAGACATTGTTACATCATCCTTGTTACATCAAGGCTACAGGATTCAGTGCTTCACTGCCATTTCACCAGGTTCTTAAAGAGATAGTTGTCATTTGTACTTGTGTCATTTCAAATGTATGTATTTTATCAGTAAACATGAAAGGGGAAAAAAATTCAGTACAACACACTCTAAAAAATGCTGGGTTAAAAACAACCCAAGTTGGGTTGAAAATGGACTAACCCAGCGATTGGGTTGTTTAAACCCAGTAAATGGGTTGTTTTAACCCAGCGGTTAGGTTAAATGTTTGCTTAAAACAACCCAATCGCTGGGTTAAAACAACCCAATCGCTGGGTTAGTCCATTTTCAACCCAACTTGGATTGTTTTTAACCCAGCATTTTTTAGAGTGCAGCACTACAGCAGTATCATGTTCCAAAATCACTATAAAGTGTTCCATGCACTAAATTCAGCCTTCTAAAGGCATCCAAAAGCTTTGTGTGAGGAATTTGAAGTGGGTACTCACTGATTATTCTCTTAATTAATTTTTTTTTTTCGCGCAGTTCTGTTTATATCTCACAATTCAGACTTTTTTTCTCAGAATTGCTGTCATGTTTTGATGAAGCTTAAATGGAAGCTTACACTTGTATTAACCCTATAACTGCCGACGTATCCTGGGGGACACAAACATTTGAGAGGCTGTGGGGAGAGGCAGGGAAAGTGTAGGTCTCATTTCTAGGTTTCATGTTGAAGGGATGTTCGTTGCACATATTTAGACTTGGTGACTTTGTTCATACATTCTTTGTTTAGCACACGGGTAACATTTAAAAACATGACCACCTGTAGTGGCAAATCTACTCACCTTCAGATAAAGTTGATATATTTCACATATTTATAATATTGTTCACTTGACAGCACTCCTTGGCTGTTATAAATTCACTGTAATCCACGGCTTCTTGGGGCTTATATTGCAAACCAATTTATACTCTGTAAAAAAAGATTGTTGGTTTAACTTAAAAAGTAAGTAACCTGGTTGCCTTAAAATGTTGAGTTCATTGAAATTAAAAATTTGAGTTAATACAATGAAGGAAATGGGTTTAGTAAATAGAAACTCAAAATATTGTATCTGAACCACATAAATAAATAAAAAAATGTTGTGATAAATCATGAAAATAGCACAATTTGGCATGTTTCACTGCATTATAACAGATAAAACACAATTACGCAATATGCTTACAAAATCTTGTAATACTATTTGAATAAAGGGTGCTGTCAATTCTCAAAAATGTTCATTGTATTAACTAAAATTTTTAATTTCAGTGAACTCAAAATTTTAAGGCAACCAGGTAACTTACTTTTTAAATATTTTTTTACAGAAGGGCCTACATTACTGCATTTCTAGAAAATAGAAAAAACAAAAATTAAAATGAAATAGAAATAATATTTAACAGAGATAATCAAATAAATATATAAACTAAAAATAACAGAAAAAAAAAAAAAAAAATAACAAAAAAAAAAATATATATATATATATATATATATATATATATATATATATATATATATATATATATATATATTTTAAGACCCTTTTGTCTGAAAACTGTCTTTCCAGCTTCATACATCCCCTTTCCATTTTCTTCAGCTTTTTAGATGGACAACAAAGAGAATCGGTTACGTAAAAACAACGCTTATTCAACCCTGCCCTTTCTCTCTGTCTACTGATGGACTGAGCTGGTTTGACAGAATATTCACATTACATACCATAGAGAAGTACTGGGATAGCAAATAAAATTTGTTCATCAATAATTTTTTCCTTCTTGGTCTTCTCACATAATCAGTCATTTTACCTAGCAGAGCAACAGAGCATTTTCAGACATATTTCAAAATTTCTTGCACAAACAGAATCACCTGAGCCTTTACAGCTACATAAATGAATTTGAGCCAAGTCAACAGGCACTGATCAAGAATACGCTGGTGGATAGATCATTAGTTGATCTTGTTAGTGTAATTGGCAGGCCTGATTAAACATGTTGACAGCGCAGTCAGTGAATGAAGTCAGCACAGCAGCCTACAGCTATAATGCTATATGGGAGCGGCATTTACGTCATTGTGGCGCTTATGTAAGATTCTAATTCTTTCTTGGCCTGGTTTCTCTCACTCTCTCTGACTGTGGTCAAAACTAAGGTCCATTCATGACCTACGGCTGGCCCTGTCAGGGTGTGTTCCTCCCTAGATTCTTCAAGAAGGCTTTTTTTTTCACAATTGTTTTTCCTACAGTGTTAACCTGTATCATGGGATGTTGGCTAGTTATAGAAGAGCAGTGCTAGTGTCTTTTTTCTCCACCTGTTTGAATTCATATAAAGAACCATGGCCACAAATGCATGCTTTTGATGGAACTGGAATGGGATGAAATATTGATTTGCAAGAGTAGAGTCGATGAAGTGACCTCTATAAATGATCCTGCTAGTTATGACATACAGGATCACTGATGCCCTTGAAATTCCCTGTTCTGAAATCAGAAATTGACCTATTACACGAGAAAGTAATACCAAACCTTAATGGATACCTTATGCAATAGTTATTCTTTCGAAATATATGTCCAAATATGACCCACTAGAAGTATTTTATAAATGCTTATTTAGCATTTTAAAATGTTACACAGTTTTGCTCATTGTGCTGTAAATTACTTTTTCAGCATAATAAATTGAGTGAATTTGAGTAAATGTTTGTTTATCATTCATTTCTATTTATTTATAAATGTCTTATTTATTTAGAAAATGTATTTTACATTTTATTTAATAAAAAATGTTATATAGTGATTCTAATTAAAATTATTTAATAAAATGATTAAAATTAAATTCAATAAAATTAAGGAAAAATGAAGTTCATTGTAAATTATATTTTCAGCAACTTTTGTCATTTATAAACTTTTTATTTAATTACAAATGTCTTATTTTTAAAATTTATTTCATCAATTTTGCAAAATAGTAATGAAAATTATTCTAACTTGCATTTTAAATGTAATACAATTTTGCTCATTGTAAATTATATTTACAGAATAATAAACTGAGTGAATTTTAACTTTATATTTATTTGTATTTATTTTATTTACTAATAAATATTTTTACTAATACATATTAATTAGGATTTTAGGATTTAAGATTTCATGTAAATATATAGTGAAAATGCTTCTATTTTGCATGTTCAATTTAATTAAAAAATACACTCATTTAATAAATAATTTTAAATTTAAATAAGTAAATTTGAGTAAACTTTTTATTTAATTTAATTTTATGTATTATTTTCAAGCTAGAGACTTGTCCCCGTTTTGTCTTTATCAAAAGCATCTCACACTGGCACTTGGGAAGCTGAACAGGATGATGACTGATAAATTAAATATTTACTAATATGTGTGTGCATAAATGTGACCTCAATAGGTCTGACTCAGTTCGCAGAAAAAGACAAACCGAGCAATGCTTTGTCCTCACAATGGTCTATTCTTAGGAACACAGAGAGAGAAAAAGAAGAATAGAATGAATTGAACTAAAACAGAGCACAGCTGAGTACCTTTAATGAACAGGCAAATGTTAACTCTCTAAATGAGCCAGCTGCGTACTTGAAACCAGTAATTATGTAAGATGAACATATCCCCCATATGTTTCAGATTGTGGTTGAATTCATTGGATATCTTCCTGACATTTTAAAGGAGGTGTAATTACCGTATGTAGGCCAACACACGATCCCCAGTGCAACAGAAAAGAACTAAAAATATGATACTGTTCTGTTGCCATAGCGATTTCAGTATTACCAAACAGGTCCATTGCCATGGCAACCACCGTGGTGGATAAAGGGTGATGCTAAAATTTACTGACAAACATTCAGACACAGGCATTCAAACAAAAACAATCCCAAGTCATATACACGCACTGACCAATTAGCATTCACATGGGCACTGACACGCTGCTGGATAAAGACACACTGGCCCTCATCCATTATGTTACATCAAATCACTCCACTGAGACGGGGGATAAAGCAGATAAAACATCCAAACAGAACAAATGATTAAACACTCACTCTCCTCAAAGCCTATAAAGCTCATCATTTGGCATCTGAAGCCCCCTGTGGAGTTTTGGCCCTGCTGTTGCACAATTCACCAAATCTAGCACAATAATATGAGACATATGGTACGGACGAAGTCCAGTTGAGTTTTAAATGTGAATTCTTAAATGTGTGAAATATTACCACAATTTAATATACTCATTTATTCCTGTAATGGCAAAACTTAATTTTCAGCATTACTTAGGTGTCACACGAGCCTCCAGAAACCATTCTAATATGCTGATTTACAGCTTAAGAAACGTTTACTACTATTAGCAATGTTGAAAACATTTCAACATTGATCATTTGTATTTAATAAAGAAATGTATATTCAGCAAGAATGCATTAAATTGTCAATAAGGACATTTATAACGTTGCAAAATATTTCTGTTTGAAATAAATGCAGTTCTTTTGAATTTTCTATTCATCAAAGACTTTTCCCCCCCCCCACAAAAATATTAATATTAAACATTATCGTTAATAGTTAAGCACCAAATCAGCATAAAGATGTGACGCTGAAGACTGGAGTAATGGCTGCTGACATTTACCATCACAGGAAAAAAAATACATTTTAAAATATATTAAACTAGAAAACTAAGTTTTGTTTAAATTGTAATATTATTTCACAATATTCCTGTATTTTTTGATCAAATCAAGAGTAGTAAAAATAGTGGAATGGCGCGCTTCTTCTTAGCGTCCGTTTCCATGGTGAATCATCGATTCGTCGTCTTGTGTGTTAATCGGGAACTTACTCCCGGACTCGTTTTTTGGAACCAGCGTACCGCGAGCAAGCAAGGTTAGGGTTAATCAACTGAGAGTTCAAGGTGTGACGGTAAGTTAACCCTGCTTTCTAGAATACCCCCCAGAAGTGTATGTATATGTACTCTATAGTCAACCCTCCCTGAGAAATATTGAGTCAATAATGTCTGTGTTACGCATGCGCGTAATTGTGGTGATGCACTATGTGTAACCGAGATGAGAGCCCCTAATTCTCAAACAGCCAGTAAAGAGGATAAGATCAGGCCACTTGGTCAAGACCCCTCGTTAAAAGTTAGACACTAGCATTAGCATTCTTAAAACTCAAGATAATGTAGTGGCGTGGATATTTCCTCTATCTCTCTGATGGCAATGAAAACTACATGACTATCAATACCAGTCAACAGATTACTATGGGTGAACATAATAATGCTACTAGAATGGCCTTCAATTGACTTTTAAGATAGTTATATTTTAATAAAATCATATTTTTATTACATATAACAAAATATATTTTTCTTCAGCATATATAAATAAAGTTCAAAACTTGTATGACTTACTATAACCTTATAAGATACAGCACACCTTGCTAGAAAAAAAAAAAAAAAAAGGACAAGACCAGAATTTAACACAAACAATTTTTATTTTTCCTCCAACATACCGTGTACAACAGATATAAGATAGAGGTATCTGAACATGTCAAATAATAATATTTATTAATATCATTATTGTAACATTAATAACATGGAATGTAGTTTTGAATCTTTTCTTTATCTTCTTTTTGAATTTTCTTTTTAGTTTATTTAAGAAATATGACAAATAAATAAAGCTTTATCATAGTCTCTGTATGTCAACTAACTATCTGAATATAGTTCTCTCTTCACAATGGGTAAAGGTGCAACGGGACGGTGCTGTAGAGCGACACTTAACAGTCTTCCTTTTCGCCACCTACTGTTCCTTCATCCAATGAGTGTTCGGAATCAAAATTCCGGAACCTTCTCAAGGAAAGAATACGGGAACAAAATCAGGTCCTTCTTTTGTAAATAACCTTTATCTTCTCAATAAATAGAAAGAAAAAGGGGAACGGCATCAACGTTGTAAAAGTACACCAGGGAAAGTGAGTAAAGCTACTGAACACAGAGGAAGCCGATCATGTGACGTTTCAATGTTAGCCTCTCGACCCTTTTTAATCCTCTACGCACACAAAATTAAGCAAAAAGACACCAAAACAACTGAACAGGTGGAGTTTTGAGATTTTACTGAGCTGAACATCTTGAGGGACTGACAGAATGAGGAATAAAAAGAAGCATTTCCCCATTCCAACACCCTGCCGGTTTGAAACGAAGCTGTGGTTTAATCTGTGCTATGATCCTCTAGTTGGGAAATGATGGTGATGAGGTTCTCCAATCCGAAGATGTAACCACTATCCTGCCCCTCGTGGACAACACTATCCTCCCCGTAGTGCCTACAAGTGGTGTGGGCAAAGTCAATCATGCGCACGTCTACGGCCGGGCCGCTGTCTGACCTGGGCATGCGCCGCACCACCGCAGAGCTGCTGGTGCCGCTTCCACCCCCGCACGCACCGCTGTTGCTACTGCTGCTGGCCGCACCCGCGCCATGAGGGAATCCAAAAGCACCTCCCTCCTCTTCTTCTTCTTCCTCCTCCTCCTCTTCTTCTTCTTCCTCATCGTCATCTTCCTCCTCCTCTTCCGAAAGCCCATCTTCTGGAGAATGGCGCGATCGCGGAGGGTCTCCATCGTAGATTATCAAGAGCGAGCTGGAGTAAAAGCGGTAGCTTTCGCAGGCCTCCAGGGCCGCCTGCATGTCTCGCAGCCTCCGCAGCACCGGCGACAGGAGCTCGCACCTTAGGCGTCTCCCGTCGTGGAAGAACTGAAAGATGGCCTCTTTGAAGCCAGACAGGGTCAGCTTACGGCCGTGGTACTTGTTCATGAACATGAGCTGCCCGGTGTCTGAATGGTAGACCTGGAGGAAAACAAAGAGGAGCGTGTGAATGAAACGTCACCTTTCTAATATTTTCCTTATAGAATCACGTTTGAGAGCTACGCTAACCTGCATGCCACAGAGGCGCACTCCGATGCTGGCGGATGTACTCTGCTGACACTTGCGAATCTGCATGGCCTTCTTCTCCTCAGAGGCGTCGTCCCCGTGCTGCCTTGTCCCCATCTTCAGATCAAGCACGCATGGAACCGTGTAGCGCCACGTCAGGTTCTCCAACAGGATGAATTCTGATGGGAGGTGTTGGGTTAAGGGAAACATATTCTCCTTTCTTTTCTATAAATCATGCTTTACAATTAACCTTTGTTTTTGTTGCATGATAAAATGCTTTTATTTTATTTTCCTTACCAGTGTCAGTCTAATTGTCTGCATACGAAAGAAGCTGTATAATGTGCTGTGCTATTTGTTGTGCAGTGAATATCTAGTAGTGATTTTCATTTAATTTTGTGATTTGTAAGAAAAATTGTAAAATAGGCATTTAAACTATATTTAAAATATTATGTAATATTTATAAAATATTTAGAATATTTATAAAATGTGATATTCAAAATAATAAAATATTTTGAGTGATTTTTAAGTAAAAACTGGGTTAAATTATTAATTTTATAATATGATTAACTTATAAATTTAAAGCATTTTTTGTATAATAATAATTATTAATTGCCATCTTTAATTTGTATTACATTATTTTTTAAATGATACATTACCATAATTTATAATTATATATTACCATCATTTACTTTTCATTGGCAATATATGTGTGTGTGTTTTATAGTAAAATATATTGTATGTAAATACACACATATTACTGTTCAAAATATTTAATGTTGTGCAAAATAAACCATTTGGTCAAAAATAGTAAAAACAGTAATATTGTGAAATATATATATTCAGAATTCATTCTAATATGCTGATTTGGTGATTATTTGATTATTAACAATGTTGAAAACAGTTGTGCTGTTTAATATTTTTGTGGAAACCAATTTGTTGTAACATTATGAATGTTTTTACCATAATTTTTGATTGATTTAATATATAATAATAATAATAATTAATAAAAGTATTAATTTCCTTTCAAAAATATATTTCTGACCTCAAACTATTGAACAGTTGTGTATGTGTGTATGCATATATGCATGTATAAAATAATTTAACTGTCATCAATCAGTAAACAACATAACACCAATCCACCGTTGTAGTTTGTGGCAACACTGAAGGATACTGTATTGGTTGCGGTGTTTTGCGTTCTCCTTCATCCTCTGCAGGTGTTGTTGGTGGCACTTGAGGCTCCAGGGGTTGTGCTTGAGCTGAGGGCCGGCAGCATTGCTCCCCTCCAGACTGTAGTAGAACACTTCGGCCTGCTTGAGCCACTCCTCCTCACGTTTCACACTGGAGGGGTGAAGACAGAGGTGGGTCAGCCAGACAGACAGATTAGGGCCAACATGCTTGATCAGACTACTTGTTTGGATGAACTCAACATGTTTTTTAAAAGAGATCTGAACATACACCCTAGGACCCAGAACACCCAAATAAGCTTGAAGCAATATGCTAAAAGCATTCAACTAAGAAACCACATAGCAACATTCTGGATTCATGGTGGCTTGGGCCAAGAGTTCACACTCCAAATAATTATGTTATCTGACTATGTTATTATCTGAATATGATTATGATTTAATGCTACTGCGACATGCACGTTTGCTACGGTTTTATTGTAGAGATCTGTATAATAACCCGCCATGTTTATTACCCATGATTTATTCAATCCTAAATCCCGCAAGGAGAACAAATGCCCCTTATCTGCTCTTTGTCCCATTCCCCAGTCACACAGAGGTCACTTCTAAGTCACAAAGCTACACTGGTTACATAACCCCTTGCTAAACTTTGGCTCAAAACACACATTTGCACGAGTCCGGCTGCCAGGAGCTGAGAGTGCATCTGCTCTGCGCAGCTGGGTGTTCTGTGGGTCAGTGCGCTCAGCGCCTCTTCATGACGACAAGGACACTACGATCGGTCACATTCTCACTGAGTCAGACAAGTACTGAGCAGGGCCATTATTACAGGAGAACACAGGCTAGCATTATTCAAGAGATGTGGGGGGGTGTGGTCTAGGCGTTAAAGCTTAAAACGGCTAACTGTAAAGCTGCTGGTTCGATCCGCAAGGAACAGCACGTGTTTTGCCAGCATTGTGCCCTTGAGAAAGATTCTGAACCTCAGCGTCTGGTTAATGACTAGCACTTCAGCAAGGGTTTAGCACACATAACTTTGCTTTATTTCAGGGGTTCAAAATTGAATAGCCACAAAAATACAAATATATAAGAAAAAATGTAAAGATTTCATATTAGATTTTAATTAATTGAGGGGAATTGCGATTTTTGCATGACATAAGAGACCCAAAAACCAGAGCAGATGCAGAGATTTTACATGGAGCAGAATTTACTATGAACCAAGCCTCTATATTTAATTAAATTGCAGCCTTTGTAATATGATAATAGCACTAAGCCATAATCGTGATTTTATTTTGATTAATCATTCAGCCCTACTTGCTTACAGGCCCATATCAAAAGATACACTCCAAAGTTATGATATTCTGGTCTCACGTCCCTCATTCTGTTCAACGCTCTAAATATAGAAGAATAGTTCACACCACAACTAAACACATTACGGCATAGGTGAAACAATACTGTTGGAATCACTTTTGGAATGCTTTTTTTTTTTCTCAGCTGATAACGATAAAAGCAATGACAACCAATCAGAATCCTTCCTGCTTTAAAGGGTTAGTTCACCCAAATATTAAAATTACCCCATGATTTACTCACCCTCAAGCCAAGCTAGGTGTATATGACATTCTTCTTTCAGACAAATACAATCAGAGTTATATTAAAAAATGTCCTGGCTCTTCCTTTCCAAGCTTTATAAATGGCAGTGAATGTTGCTCAGTCCAGAAATGCTTGCGCTACGTCTGACAAGCGTAGTGTAAGTATGAACTGCGAGAGGCATTAAACTTTTTTCGCAAGTTGAATACAGAAGACGGGCCGCCAGAAGTTAGAAGTTTTAAATATGGATAATTTCCTTACACAAATGCATTGCTTCGCTTCAGAAGGCCTTTATTAACCCCCCGGAGCCGTGTGGAGCAGTTATATGATAGATGGATGCACTTTTATGGACTTCAAAAACAGAGCAACATTCACTGCCATTATAAAGCTTGGAAGGACTTTTAATATAACTCTGATTGCGTTCGTCTGAAAGAAGAATGTCATATGCACCTAGGATGGATTGACGGTGAGTAAATCATGGGCTAATTTTCATTTTTGGGTGAACTAACCCTGTAAAGTGGCAGACGATATAACTGCAGTGTGCTTAAAAAAAATATAATATCATCTGCTGGTGTGAATATCGTTGTAGTTATCGTTCTTGGTGTGAACAGGCTTTAACTCTTCAATCCGATTGCACAGTTAACGGTTACAGTCCCCTTACCTCTTGTCTTTATCCTTTCGAGTGTGCCTGGACCGGTCCTTGCTGTAGCCCTCATTGTCCAGCAGCATCTTACTGACCCATTTTATTTTGTTATTGGGATCCAGGTCGGCCGAGGGCACCACGTTCTCCAGGTCCCCAAGCTCACTGTGCAGAGGGTACGCAATAAGACACAAATTCCCTTCCTCATCCTCCTCGAAACTCACCGACACCACACCTGCAGAAAGAGGGAGGGGAGAGAGAGAAAAAATGAGGTCAGAGGTGAAACCATAATAACGTCATTTGAGCAAAGAAGAAGTAGTCAGAGTTCCGAGCTTAAAGAAAACTGTCTGTGAAATCTTTAACATCTCTTACCCACTTCTCTTTTTTGCTCTTAAAAGCTCCC
>CM031948.1:28422325-28424825 GCA_018749465.1 Paracanthobrama guichenoti
ACAGCAATAACACCTAATAGAGATCAGCATCTAATGATAGATAGATCACACAAGACTGCTAGAGCTATTGGGTGCTCGGATAATATAATGAGCTAAAGACTTATTGGACGGAACGAAGGAGAGAAAAAGGCTCTGCCTGGAATAGCATACTAGCATACTATTTCTGCAGTATATAGTATGCATACTGTGCATAGTCAGAATATGTGCCAAAATGGTCAGTGTACAACAAAGCATACTACACTCGGAACTATCCCACAATGCATTGTGCTCAACAACTTCACCACTTGATTTAAATTGTTCACATTAAGCGGTACAGTACATCCATACTTAAAGACAAATAGCAAGCAGTATACAGTATTTATTTAGCAGTATGCTGTACACTAGGTTTCCATTCTGAACACAGTTATAGAAAGACAGAAGAGAGCATGAGGGTAAAAGACAAAAACACACATGCTTTCTTTTTCACTGGTGTGAGTGACAGGTTGGCCATGCTTCTCTGTATACATTAATAAATTTGAATTTTAATTTCGTCTTTGTGTGCTGAGGATGGTCTGCTCCTTCTCTACTTACTAACAGTCCGGATAGTGGAATCTGCCGGCCACTGACCCCTCAGCCTGATGAGTGAAGCGGTTTAGCTTGATCCTTTCGACTTTATCTCAATTCTGGCAAATTCACACAGAACCTAAAAGGTCACAGATACCGTATTTCTTCCCATGTGATTTATTTCCAGTGATATCTACACAAGTTCTTTCAGACTACATGGCATGATACTGATATGCCACAAAGCGAGGCTACATGATTTGGGGGATAAAAAAATCGTATTGCATTTTTTCCTGATAAAAATTGTGAATGCACTATAATTGTGACGACTATAATAAGAATTATAACTAATGTAATATTTCACTGTAAAATAAAAAATTAGCATTTAAGAAAAATATACTACTACTACTACTATTACTATTACTATTGTTTATTATACAGTGCAACTGTAAAATTACAATTCTTAAATGTATTGTTGCCTTCATTTCATCACTTTCAAATGTTAAATCAATAAGCTTTTATATTGTCAGAAAACCACAGCTTCTCCTTTGTTGATAACAGCCAATTTATAAGAGCTTCTCATTACAAGTTTGAGATGGTTGGCACATGTTCCCAAATGCAGCAACCCAAACTCAGAGCAGATGCAGAGATGAGTTTGAGTGGAGCAGCATTTCCTGTGATCCGCTCTGAGACACTGAAAACACAGAATCATGAGCTGCTCGCATGTAAAAGAACACAGTTCCGCGCTTCACTCTGAAACATGCAACACATATTTCCGTTAAATTTAAATCACAGCCTAGGGACATATCTCAATGTTGGATTTATTTTGATTAATCGTGTAGCCCTGCCACAACACCTCAGTAAAAAATTAAAATGTGAGTGGTGCTTGCCTGCACAAAACCTGCGCCATGATTCTAGGGTGTTGCTATGTGGTTGCTCTTGTTTTTTTAGCATGTTGCTATGTTGTGTTTTGGGTGAATAGAGCCAACCTCAAATCCCTTTGATGTCAAAGTCACTCATTTAATGCGAGTCTAAGATGTTTTCCCTCATTTACCTTAGTCTAAATGCTTAGAAAATGTATGATTCATTAGCAAGTACCGCTAAAAAGCCTTCCTATTTAGTGATTGCACACACAAACAGACTCACTCAAAGCAGGGATGTGCATTAATTAACAAATATGCCCCTTGGTCTCCTGCGATTCCACCACGAAACAAACAACATCCACCTTGCTCAAACAAAGATAAGGATCTGAGCGAGAATGATCTCAAATAAACGTAAATATTGCATCAGACATGGCTAGCTGCTCTCTTTTAAAGGGGCGCGGATGGGGAAATTAAAAGGGCCGGATTTGCTTTGCATCACAAAGGATAGACAAATAGAAAGCCCGGAGGCTAAGACAGGAGCCAGGGCTGCTCCCGGGCGCCCCCTTTAACTGCTGATGACAGAATTAAGTGTGAAATCAGAGAGAAAGAGGCAGAGAGAGAAAATGCCACACTTACTGTACCTCTATTAAATAAGCTAATGTTGTTTGCTCTTCACACTTGCACACATGTTAGATATCCATGTGCTCATAATGTGCTAAAACTGACAGGATTTCATTGTGCATGATTTGTTAGATTACTGTGAATGATGAAAGAACACTACGCTAATGTGCTTCCAGCTCTTCAACCCTGTCTGCCTTAATTTCCTGTTTGTCAAGCTTTGACAGGTACATGTTGTACCACCAACTATATAGATGTAAACAAATAATGCCTGATCACTCACATAAACACACACACATTTATGTACTGTTCTACAAGTACCCAAATAATGTACTTGAAGTAAAAACCAACAAGCTGTTTATAATTTTATTATCTATAAATAATGAATTGCAATTAAAATGTTAATAAATGTATATAATTCCTTAATTCCTGAAGTCTGATGAAACAATGAGTCAAAAAACAGCTAATTCTGCCAAAAC
>CM031948.1:28429825-28457325 GCA_018749465.1 Paracanthobrama guichenoti
TCCAGTACATGAACTCAAAAGACAGGGGGACATGTGGCTATAAACAAGTGACATTTTGTGCTCAGTGCTAGGTTTGTTTAGCAAAATCTATTCTAAAAAGTTGTCAAAATACTTGAATTTATATTATTTTGTGTTTTATAAATAGTTTGTTTTTATTTCTTTGGTTCAGACAGACAGAAAATCAAAAATTTGCTGCCTTCTGACTGTTTACCTGAAAATTGGATTTGTAATTATTTGGTGGAAGATGCAGCTCTACCTCGGCCATGTTAATCTATATTCTATGTACAACAGTGAATTGAGTGCTTGAAAACAAAAGTCCGCTAGATAGTGCGAACATGCCAAACGAGTCTTTCTGCGCTTGTGGCCAAAGGAGTATACTTTGAAAGGCTCATGCGCATTTGTGCGGGAGACAAAGTGGAACGCTGAAAGTGAGGTATACCCGGGCCTCAGTCAGGACACGCCTCAGTCTTCATAGTGTTATAATGCATCATATTCACGTAGCAGCAGTGGTGATGAGAGAGCGCTTTTGAGAAACAGTTTAGAAAGAAGAGGAGAAAAAAACAAATTCAATCTACATATAAAATATTGGTCACAAATTATTGGTCACTTTATAAATAATAAAAGTATAGCGCATCTACTTATAATTATATATAAATAAATATTTTTTACCCAATGCAAATATGGCCTTCAGATTAGCTCAAGAACAGTGCATAGAGAGCTTCATGGAATGTTGAGAGCTTCATGGAGCTTCATAGAGGTTTTCATGGCAGAGCAGCTGCATCCAAGCCTTACATCACCAAGTGCAATGCAAAGCGTCGGATGCAGTGGTGTAAAGCACACCGCCACTGGACTCTAGAACAGTGGAGACATGTTCTCTGGAGTGATGAATCATGCTTCTCTGTCTGGCAATCCAATGGATGAGTCTGGGTTTGGCGGTTGTCAGGAGAACGGTACTTGACTGACTGCATTGTGCCAAGTGTAAAGTTTGGTGGAGGGGGATTATGGTGTGGGGTTGCTTTTCAGGGGTTGGGTTTGGCCCCTTAGTTCCAGTGAAAGGGACTCTTAATGCTTCAGCATACCAAGACATTTTGGACAATTCCATGCTCCCAACTTTGTGGGAACAGTTTGAGGATGGCCCCTTCCTGTTCCAACATGACTGCGCACCAGTGCACAAAGCAAGGTCCATAAAGACATGGATGAGCGAGTTTGGATGTGGAGGAAATTGACTGGCCTGCACAGAGTCCTGACCAATGAATTAGAGCGGAGACTGCGAGCCAGGCCTCATCATCCAACATCAGTGCCTGAACTCACAAATGCGCTTCTAGAAGAATGGTCAAAAATTCCCATAAACACGCTCCTAAATCTTGTGGAAAGCCTTCACAGAAGAGTTGAAGCTGTTATAACTGCAAAGGGTGGGCCAACTCCATATTAAACCCTACAGATTAAGAATGGGATGTCATTAAAGTTCATGTGCATGTAAAGGCAGGCCTCCCAAAACTTTTGCCAATATAAGTGTATATATATATATATATATATATATATATATATATATATATATATATATATATATATATAAGTTTGTTTACATAATATATGTGTGTGTACTTTGTATAATTATTATGTATATATAAATACACACACATGCATGTATATATTTAAGAAAAAATAGGGATGCCACAAGTACCGGTACTTTGGTACCAAGTCGGTACTGAAATTTACAAAAATGTGACGATACCAGCATCTCTGTAGTACCGGTAGTACCGACTCCCGAGTATATCCGGTACCCGCAGCTGCGTTCAGTCGCTTCCGTGTTTATCTAAGCGCAGGGCTCCAGACTGTAGCCGAATATATACTAGTGTCTGTGAATATTAAACTGCAAAATACTATTTAAATATTACTCCTGCATGTTCTGCGTCTCTGTGTGAATGATGGGCACTGATGCGCGGGCGCACGCATGCGTGACACTTGCTCGCTAACTTTGTACTCTCTGCCGTGTATCACTATATGAGGACACGAAGCATAAACCGTCACTTCATGAGCATTTACCGTTTCATTTGAGAAAACTGTCATATCATGAACACAGACACTCAAAGGTCTTCACGCCAACCCGTCAAAATAAAAGCTTGGTTTAATGTGAAGAAATTGACTATATAGAATATATTAGGCTACTGTTGTACATTAGATTAAGCTATGTCTCTATGTAATAATAATACACCTCTACTACTACTAATAATTATGCCTAGATCGTTGCTTATTTTTCACTTGATCTTTCACTTGACAGTATACAGCCTTTAAATGTTTATGTATTATTTACTTATAATGATTATCGTCATAAATAATAAACTCATTGAATTTAATTACATGTTAAATAAAATAAATACATTTTGGTGTGGTAACGTAAAATGTTTATGGTTTTTTTAATGCTTATATATATATATATATATATATATATATATGTATGTAATGTATGTATATATATATATATATATATATATATATATATATATATATATATATATATAGTTATAAGCAATATTTCTTAAATATATACATGTAATCGTGTGTATTCAAATATACATAATAATTATACACAGGACACAAACTTTTATTTTAGATGATGAATCTCTTGACAGCACTAATATATATACAGTAAATCAGAATGAATCAAAGTGTCTATAAAATGCTTACATGTTTATTTTATTAAATGTTTTCAAGCCCTAATGAAAACAAGCGGAAACGAGATTTGAATCTTAGTCCTTTATGTTTTATCTCTTTTAATCAATGCAAAAAAAAATCTTGTGCCAAGAAACCATGTGTATATATTACTAATTTATGCGTTTCCTCTCAGGTGCTCTTTCTCAGCATTTTGCAGAGTCCCATGTGACCAAAGATAAAAAAATTTAAAAAAAGTGTTGAAATGAGTCAGACTTCTTTTATAACTTGTAATACTTTTCTACGTACGACTCAATCTCTCACTCTCAGGTCTGGTGGTTATGCCAGACGGAACGTAAAACATGCTCAAACAACCGTAAGATAAAGATTACTGCATGCTGCACATGCTTTGTTTACACAGAAACTTTTATGACACAAAAATACTTGGTGTACACAGTTTGCACTGAGACAGTGCTGGAACAAGGATATTTGAGTCAACAGGATGTGATATTGAGACACTTCAAGATGAGGACATAAAGTACAATGTGCTGCTTTCAGTTGTTAATTGCGTCAGAAAGGCTGTCAACAAACAAACCAGATGATCAATCAGGAGATACGGAGGTCTAAAAAAAACAACATTAGGCTACGCCAAACCACAAGTCTGCTTCCTGTCGAGAACGCTTTCAGGAGAACATCTTCTATATCAAATAAGACTTCACAAGTGCACCTTAATAACAAATTTCTTCTTGTTAATGCAGCTAGCTAAAAGGTACGTCTTCATCGAATACGACAGAAAAAAGGCAATTAAGACAAAAGAGCAACCAAGGGATGATTCAAAGACTCTGTCAGGATCAAAACTAATGAGAAGCAAGAGGATGAACTTGGCACCGTTTCCGAGGTGAGCACGGGCCCCGGGCGAAGGAATTATTTGTTGTTTAACAAGCTAGCGAGTGTGGCTGACTGGCGGAGGGTTAGCGCCGCGCTAAAGCGACCCATTGTGAGCTGTCACTGTGATGTTTACAAAGCACCCATCCCCACACACGCACGCACACACATGCACAAACAGCCCCTTGTGCTCCCCCTTTCCATCTCTTTGCCTGGAATTCATCTTCTTTTGATCTGGCATTCAAAGGTAGCGGGGGTTTGATAGACGCGCTAGGCTAAAAGCAGCTCCAGACACAAGCACGATAAACTGCCAGACGATGACAGGCCAGGCATCTGAAGGCGCGTTTAAAGTGAGGAGAACAACGTGCTGTCTGGGCGCTACAATAGCGAATCAAGAGACGTATTAGGTGGAACTGATCGGATACAAAAACGGTTCAAAGACAGATAATGCTAACAGATGACTGAGCTGCTGAAGGAGCACAAACGTGCCTCCCTATGGGCAACGCTTGATGCTAATCAGCGAAAATACATATTGATGACAGTGGATTGGATGGAAAAAAAGCGAAAGAAAACACGTTCATTAAAATCACTTAATGCAAAAGAAAAGGTCAGCAGTGGCTGTCTAATCCTTTTAATTCTTACGCCGTAACACTGCTTAAAAGTGACTCATGCGACTCGTCGAGCACCGGACATCTGATGTCTTGCGAATCCTTCATTAAAATTCCTCGTTAGGATTATTTGATGTCATGGCTCCGCCGACGCACACACAAACACATGATAACCCCCTCCAGGTGTTTGTGATTAGAAAACAACCCTTGAGAACCCAACAAGGCTTCATGCGTAATCACTGACAGTGACAACAATATTTTTTCCTATTTGTCGTCCCCTATGCTCACACTTCCACACATATGGCATCGTTGTGCATATATGCATCTGTTCATGTGATGCATTCGAGTGTAGCGTATGATGTCTAAGCTAGCATTCGTGGGCGTCTATGTCACTTGCACATGTGGATTATGTACAGGCTTTGGGAGTTCCCGCTGTGTAAGCCCAGCTTCGCTTGCCACACAAATCCCTATATGTGGATTCACTTTATCCTGAAAAAAAATGGAAGATTTTATGTTATAGGCAGTGTATATAGGGAAGATCAGACTAGTTACCGCAAGGTCAATAGTGCAAAAAAGATTTTTTAACTGGTTTTCCAGTTAAAATGTCTAAAAATCCTTAAGAAATTGCTTGAGTGGCAACATTGCATAACATATCAAGACTTATAACTTATAATATATCTAAAAAACACAAACACACACACAAAAAAACAAAAATAAAAAATAAAATAAAAAAGTAACACAATTTGTAATATCAATATCAATGTAATATTAAAAGAAAATAATAAAACATAAAAATCCTAATATTGAATAAATAAATAAAATACAGTTACATAATTGTTTCACTGTTTTAGTGTAGTTGAAAAGCATACAACAGGCCTCCAACTTTTTAATGGCAGGTTCCATTATGTTTCAAATTACCCCATGTAGCAGGGCTGCCAGATCTGTGCAACAAAAGTAGCCCAATGGCCAGTCAAAAGACTTTCTCCATCGTGCAGCCGAATTCTCCACTGAATTTATACGTCTACGTTGTAGTGCCAAAATCATACGTACGGGGTGGAAATCAACCCGCAGAATTATTTTACCTGCGGCAACAACTTAAAAGTAGCCCAATTCCACGGGAAAACAGTAGTTTGTCTGCAGTTTGACTGGTAACACGATCTGTTAAATAGAAATGTTGTCAAAGTTAAAGTGTTAAATGCAAAGCATCTTATTTCCTATCCAATACACAAATTCAGCACCAAAAATGCAGAAAAGGCCTGTATATTTCATTGTGGCCTTGCAATGAAAGCAGAAATATTAAATTTGAAAGCACACTTGTATGAGTTACACAGAAATTGACTTTCTCAGATAGTTTTGCTTTAGAGCTGTTACCTGCTAAAAGTAGCTGTTAACCCAAGAGTTTAGCAAAATAAACACCTCAAAAGAAAAAAAGATCTGTTTAATGTTTGTAAGGAGGGAAAATGAAAAAAAGATGTGTATTTCACTGAAATTAAAAATTTGATGAGACAGTAAATGCTGGATAAATGTAAAGACAATAGCTTATGCTAACCTCTGAGGGGCTGGTTTTGTGTACATCTCAAGGCAGGCCTGGCTATGAAAAATGAGATCGTACTTATTTGTGTTTGCATCTTCACATTCACCATCGTGTCCCTCGCAGTAGCAGGGAAGACCTTGAATGTGAAATGACTAATCGGCCTTTAATTGGCGGGATATGTGCGTACAGGTGAAACTGTATCCCAGAGGCCATTGTGAATTAGAGGGGGCTGTTTACACAGTGTTAAGAGGTCTGGAGATTGGGCTCCTCAGACACGACCCACAGAAAAGCCTGCTAATAGGTTAGCGCATAGCACTGCTGTGGACAAAGCACATCTCCACAGAGCTGAAGGGCTTTTTCTTAAATGTCACAGATATTAGATTGACTTTTTTTTGGCAGGATGGCCCTAAGGGCTTCCTGGGAAGGTTTAAAAGTTGTCAAGGTTTTATGAGAAAGTTTAAGAGAAAAAAATATGTCCGGCTACACCACTCATGCTTTCCCAATCGCTTATTTTCATTCAGTCCCAATCCATCTCTGTCTCCTTTTAGTTTAAAATTACAAAGTAGGCCATGAGAGTGATCCTTAAAGAAAAACCCCAAAATAAAAATCCTGTTATTCATTCACTTTTATTTACATGTCATTCCAAACCCACACCAGTCCTTTCTGTGCAACATATAAGGAGATATACTGCTGCTCAAAAGTTTGGGGGTTTACATAAATGCTTTTGAAAAAAGTCTCTTATGCTTGCTAAAGGCTGCCTTTATTTGATCAAAATACAGTAAAACAGTAATATTGAAACTGCAATTTCAAATAACCATTTTCTATTTTATAATGTAAAATAAGTTATATTTTAATGTAATTTATTCCTGTAATGGCAAAGCTGAATTTTCAGCATCATTACTCCAGTCTTCAGTGTCACATGATCCTTCAGAAATCATTCTAATATGCTGACTTGTATTATTATTAATGTTGAAAACAGTTGTACTGCTTAATATTTGTGGAAATTGTGATTGTTTTGTTCAGGATTCTTTGATTGAATATGTTTAAAAGAACAGCATTTATTTGAAATGTAACTGTAACTGTAGCATTGAACGTCTCTACTGTCAATTATCAATTTAATGCATCCTTAAAAATAAATTAATCAAAATCTTACTGACCCCAAACTTTTGAACTATAAATTCTTGCAAAAGTTCAATTTTCACAGTGTTTTAGAGGCGAAGTGCAATCCAATAACTGGCCTGATCAACACGTTCTCACTCCCACCATGTCACATATTGACGCTTGGCCCATGACTCCTCGGCGTCAATTTTTAACGCACAGGGTACCCCTTTAGCACAATTTTTTGATGCACAGGGTACTCCACTGATTTCAGTTTGCCCAATGTGTCAGATCAAGACACATTTAAATCTTTGCACTTGTAAAAGTAGACATGATTTTATAAACGTTGATATAAACGTTTATAAACGTTCCCACCAAGCTAACCTCCAAACTCCTGGATCTCGGCCTGAATCCTTCTCTCTGCCACTGGATTGAGGACTTCCTCACTGGCAGGCCTCAGGTGGTGAGAATAGGCCAGTTCACCTCCACCTCCATCACCCTGAGTGTGGGAGCTCCACAGGGCTGTGTCCTGAGCCCCCTGCTCTACTCTCTCTACACGCATGACTGTTTGTCCACACACAGCTCCACCTCTATCATCAAATTTGCTGATGATACTGTTGTCCTGGGCCTCATTTCCAACAACAATGAGACGGCATACTTGGACGAGGTGGAGCATCTAACAGCATGGTGCCAGGACAACTGTCTCTCTCTGAATGTTGGCAAGACCAAAGAAATGATTGTGGACTTCAGGAAGAGACAGCAACGGACATACTCCCCTCTCATGATCAGCGGGTCACCAGTAGAGAGAGTGAGCAGCTTCAAGTACCTGGGTGTAAACATCTCCGAGGACCTGACCTGGACTGCTCACATTCAGACACAGGTGAAAAAGCCAGGCAAAGACTGTACCACCTGCGCCAGCTGAGGAAATTCAGGGTTTCACCAGCTATCCTGAAAACTTTCTATTTAGGGGCGATAGAAAGTGTATTAACTCAGTGCATCACAGCGTGGTATGGGAACAGCACCAGTCATGACCGCAAAGCCCTGCAAAGAGTAGTGCGCTTATCCGGCGTATCTCAGGGTCAGCTCTCCCGTCTCTGCAGGACGTCTACACCAAACGCTGCAAAGGTAGAGCTACCAAGATCATCAAGGACTCTAATCACCCTGCAAACCCTCATTTCACGCTGCTACCATCTGGTAGCGCTTCCCAAGCCTGATGGCCAAAACTGAGAGACTCAGGAGGAGCTTCTTCCCCAGGCCATCAGACTCCTGAACTCAGTCACTTAACATCACGTGACTTCACGTCAGGATAAACATCGATACACTGACATTGCACTGCACTTTCTGTTCTCGTTGTTACTGTGTAACAGCCTGTTATAAACCTGTTTGCACATTATACTCTTTATACATTTGTTAACCACATATTTATAAGTCTACAGTTTACTCACTGCAAAGTCTACTTCAATTATTTTATTCCACTTTATCCTTATTTGTTACCTTTTTTTTTTTTTCTCTTGACTTGATTATTTATAATTCTACAGATATAGACATATATATATATATATATATATATATATATATATATATATATAGATAGTACTTTTTTTATATCCTATTTCTATTATAATTTCTTCCTTGTGTTTTTAACTGTGAATTTGCACTGTCCATGGAGCGGACCTGTTTACATTTCACTGCCGGTTGTATATTCTGTATATAACTGTGTATGTGACAAATAAAACTCTTGAATCTTGAATCTTGATAGGCTACTTTTTTATTTTGGAGCAACTAACCCAACTCCTACCCTAAACCTACCCACTTCTCAACAATTTAAAACACGTAACAGGCAAATAAAAGTACAGTCACAGGTATTTATTGCAAAAACTGACCAAAAACAGTATAAAAGTCTAAGAGTATAAGAGTCATACGATATCTCTATGTAAAGAACAGAGTTAATCTTAATGTTTTAATCAGTGAAATGATGATCCCGCCGCTCCGTGAACCCATGTTATAACTCAGTCATATCTCATTCAAAAGATATGACTGAGTTATATCGGTCACGAGACACACGAGAGCCAATGCAATTTCACTATCAAAGATGACGTACCATTTCTTCGGGCGGCAATTTTCGAATGTGTGCATGATCTACGGTGGATAGAGACGCTGATCGCTTTTGGGGATTTTCTTCACACAAATCAATAGTTTGGCCTCGGAACACTTTTTGAATTTTGTACTTTTTGAATAAATTATGCCTGCAGTCGTATCTGCCTTTTATATATCCTGTGTTTTATGTCATATAATAAACAGGTAGGTTTAGGGATGAGGTTGGGTTACGTGTTCAAACGCATCTAAATAGCGTAAATAAAAAAAATTAAAAAGTAAATAAAATGATGCTGGCTGATTAAATTGAGAATCACACTCTGTCATAATGGCAAAATCATAACCCATTATAATTTCATCATTACGATAACATTCCCATTCCCATTCTGTGTATGACACCAAAGGTTTCTGAAATCAATGGAGTACTACCCAGCGCATCAAAAAATTATGCTAAAGGGGTACCCGGTGCGTTAAAAAGTGACGCCGAGGGGTCCTGACCAAGCGTCAATATGTGACGAGTTGGGTGTGAAAACGCGTTGGCCTGAACTATAATAAAGACAATAATAAACGAACAGAATACGGAAATAGAAACAGAAATAATCCATTCATTTTTATAAAATACCACTGACAAAATTAACTTTGTAGTTAAACAATTTAGGTGAACTATTCCTTTAATATCCTAACAAAAAAAAATGTGAAAAGTGATCGTGTTAGTCTCCATTCACTGTCAGTGTCACCTAGTTAAAATTCATACAATTCAGGAATGCTCCTTCACTGGCATGAGAATGTAAGTACTGAAGATCAGGGCTGTTTGTATTAATTGAGTTTTTCTTTCTCTTGCTAATTCTGCCTTCTTTTGTTCGTTTTCTAGATTGGACATTTATCTGCAATGCAAAAGAGGGCCGGTCAGCTTCCTGTTAAGTATCTAATTGATGCAATTTCCAAAAAGCCTCTTCACATGGAAAACAGGCGCTCGTAGAATCACGGCCTCTTGGAAACATGCTCGCTGTTTAGATTTCTAAACTAATTCATGTAGAATACATAAATAAATCAATGTTATATACCCACTTCAAACCATTACTACTCCCTCCCATGGCTGCACTTTTCAACCAATCTATTAATATTAATGACTACACTAAACATTTCAAATTGCTGTGCTCAAACCATGTAAGGCTCGGTGAATGATTGCAGTAGATAAGCACTGTCTTTAAAATAAAAATAAAAAACACTGACTGGTGACGGTTGGAGTTGACAAGCATTCCGTCTAGCGAGTATAATAAACGAGCGAGAGAGGGTGCATGGAGGTATGAAGGGAGAGTGTTTGCATGTGTGTGTTTGTGCATTTGTTTCCATGTGGATGGCGGGAGGTGGGGGTGCATGACTGTTGATGGATGGATGAGAGCGATAGAGAGAAAAAAGAAGAGATGATGAAGGAGGTATAGGGAGAGTAAACAGGGCACTGTGTGGAGCCTGGTACGGATGTGTGACCCCGGGCCTGGGGGTCGTCTCAGCTATGCGGCTCTGACAGCCTCAGTTTGCAGTTTGTTTGGATTCCGAAGCTCCGCCTCAGGAGCAGCTTAACAACAGATGGCAAGAGAGGGGCTCCATTCATAGAGCCGGACATAAGGAGACATACACAAACACACACAAGGTGATGTATGCTGAGATCGGTGCGTGAATGCTGGCTTGTTTTCTCTCTGGCTTAAATGAAGACACGCACAGAAATGTCCAAAATGGCATATTTTCGAAATAGAGCAGTCGATGGGTTATCTGAACCAAGAGGTCCAGAGATCACCAGGTGAATGCAAAAGGCTAGGGTTCATAGAATTTTTTTATTATTTATTTAAAATGCATTTTATTATTTATCATTTATTTAAAAACAATAATTTTAGTATTTTTTATTGCATTATTACATTTATTTAATGTTTTATCTTATAAAATATCTAATTAATAACAAAATGTAAATATAAATGGCAAAGTTTACATTTAAAAATATTTAAGATTAACTTTGAGTGTTAGATGACCAAGTTAAGGCAAACGTTAAAAACAGAAAATCTATATGTAAAAACAGTGAGAATTAACATGTTAATAATTAAAAAAATATAAAAAAAGCTGCATGCCTAATATTAAGCAAAAAGACGACAGCAAATTTACTCATTAAAGTGTACTAACCCATTAGTTGGTTATTGAGTTGACATCCTGATCCATCCCTAACACACAAAAGCACAAGCATGCACTGAAACAGTCGCATATACACACGCTCCCTATCATTTCATTTAAATTCCCCATGTCATTTAATACACACCTCAATCCAGCATCCGACTCCAGATTCCGTCTATCAAGACAGTTATTGAATTACGATTGTGTTTATTGCCCGTTTAGTGTGATGTAAACGCATAAACATCCTTCTAGCATACAAAAAAAGTAATCTGCAAAATATTGTCTCCTCATCTCAAAGCTCTCTTCCACGTCAATTACGTCTTTAGACTTCACAGGCTCGCGGTGATGGAGTGGCCGTAAAACCCACTCACATTAATACTCCATTGTGCATCTGCTGCTAACGGTAATTAAAGAACTAAATGACTCATAAGAATAGATGAATTAACCACAAGTAGAAAAAAATGAGAAAGGAATGAGAGGCGTGGGGAACCTGCCACATAGAAATATGTGCCGTTAAGAGTACAGTAATCAGCGTTATCGGCTGAACACAAGGAAAGATGATGCCAACCTTCTCTGTGGTGAGGTGTCTGTATGGCACTGTCTTTTGCCACCATTGATTGAGACAGGGCAGGACGGAGAACAGGATATGATACAAGCCAGATTCAAACTTGTAGTGCCTGCACAAACAATGCAGCTCATTGTGGTAGAGAATGGCTGTGTGCAAAGTTGCATACTCTCTTGAGTAGGTGATCTGGACGTACTACATTCCTTGTGCTGTCATTATCATGCGACATACAGCATCAGTTGCATAGCTTCATTACCATTCACAATTCCTCTCCCATGGCCTCATGGATAGTAAAGTGTCCATCGTCTGCACACTAGAATATTGCCAGATGTACTTTTGCCTACTTTTATTGAGTACTGTGAATTCAGACATACTTATTTTGTCTTAAACTGTTTTTTGCCTACTATATAGTAAGGAAGTATGATGGAGACACAGCCAGTGTGTGTTTACACCTAGGTTTGCACGGTTTAATTTTATATAAATGAAAATGAGGCTAAACATTATTTTCCATTGAACAAAAACTTGCAGAAACCATGGACTGCATTATTTCACTGACGAAAACGAGACGATAACTAAATAAAAAACAGTTTTGAATGACAAAAATGTAGGCGCATTTAGAAAGAGATCCAGTCAGAACTGATGTCCTGCGTGGTAGATGCGCACATTTTAATTGTAACATCAGGGCTCAACACTAAGGATTTTTTATACTGGCCAGTGGCCAGTGGTTCAAATGTTTACTTGCCCTGCCAAAACTTTTACTGGCCCCACAACAAAAAAGTAATAAATAAAATAAAATAGGCCTAGTTATTGTTTTTGATCCATGTACCCTTAATAAATCAGGTTGACTCCAAAAAGCCTAACTTATATATTTAAAATAACAAACAAACAAAAAAAATATTGTTAAAGACAAATAATAGAATTACGAGCAACAGCACAAATACAACAGAACAAACATACAATTGAAAAACAGTTCTTTTCAGGTTTTTCATGTAGGTCTAAACTAGATTTTCAGGTACATAAATAATAATCAAATGTAAAATATCACTTCATAGTCTTCACTGTATAACTATAGATTAACCCTTATTAAAGTTATTCAGTCAAGCGCAGTGAGTGATTTTTTTTCTGTCTTTTGTCATCTCGTCTTTTATGAGAACGATAGATTGTATAAAAGGAGAAAATGCTTCCCTGCCATTGACAAATATTTTCCGGCTTTCCGTGTTTTCACTGTTATATGCTAGGGGGCGCTATTACGCATCTCCTGAACGAGTACAGAATATCCTGATCAAAACACAGGCGAAGAAGAAACAGAAATGAGCGATCTCATATAAGCAGATGCATATGAAAAATAATGCGATCATCAGCAATAAACAGCATATAAAATTAAAACAGCCTAATGTTACTGATTAAATGTCGCCCCAGGACGAGCTATAGGACTGAAGCTTTGAGGTGCTGATGGACTCGATCTAACAGTTACTCCATCTGTGGATGGATCTGGATGTAACGTTAGTCTTTTACAAAAACTTTTTTGTAATTTTTTTTTTCATGAAACTTACCCACATTCAAGTGTTGATTAAAAAAGAATGCATGACGCTAGAATAAAGAAGAGGGTCTGTTCTTTCTTTTGATATATTTGCATGTTTTGATATTCTGTGGTCCATGAAACTTGTGAAAATGACAAAAACGCTGGCGGTGACTGGCATATTTGTTTACGTTCATTTAAAAGACATAACCGACTATGTTTACGATGCTACTCGACAAGACAGGCATTGTATTAGTGTGAATATTTGTGCGCTGTGAGACGTGTGGGTGCGTTTAAGCTAGTGTTGCTGCACCGCGCGAGAACCAAACTGAGAGACACTTTCTCGTCTGTGTGCGCTTTAATATTTAAATGGTCAAGGCTTACAAATGCACAAATTATCAACTTCAGTGAAGATGCAGCACTGGCCTGAACCGGCGAGTGACAGTTCCGTCAACTGGCCCGAGTGTCTTTCACGCTGGCCCCCCGGGCCATCGGGCAGTCCTTATTGTCGAGCCCTGAACATGCTGATCTACCTGGGACGCAAGTTGGCATACACTTGATAGCTGCGTGTCTCATAAAACGTTCAAAAACGTAAAGGTCTGGGTGAAAGAGAAGAGCAGAACTATGAATAGATCTAGTAAAGTGTGACAATGTGAAAAAGCTCAATTCAGTCCGCTTTTCTGTGCGCAAAGCCGCCTCTCAGTAAACAAGTACTAAACTACATTTACATGTACATTTAGTCATTTAGCAGACGCTTTTATCCAAAGCGACTTACAAATGAGAGCAATAGAAGCAACTAAAAACAGTCAAGGGCAACTATATGCAAGTGCTGTAACAAGTCTCAGTTAATCTAGCACAGAACACATAGGACAGAACTATATATATATATATATATATATATATATATATATATATTTATTTTTTTTTTTTTTTTTTTTTTTAATAGACAAACAGAAAATGAATAGAGTGATAAGTGCTATTCTTTATTGGTCAGGTGCTGCTGGAAAAGATGCGTCTTAAGATATTTTTTGAAAATGGCTACCGACTAGGCTGCTCGAATTGAGACAGGCAGTCATTCCACCAGGTGGGATGACCTGTGCTCTATTTCGTGTCTTTTTCGTGCTTGAACGGACAAATACACACAGGTTTGTATATCAAAATGTCAGTTTCGGTGAGTATTCACATAAACGCAGTCGGTTATTTCTTAAGTGAACATAAGATTTGGAGAATATCAGATGTGTATCAGTGTCTTGGATCTGTGGATTCGGCCTAATAAACCTGCTGCTGTCTGTCATTAATGTTAATCAAACAATAAAAGAAAAACAGAAAAATCACTCAAAGTTCTTGACTGAATAATTTTAATAGCTTTAATAAGGATAAATCTATATTTAATTTATACAAATAAGTATGTCTGCTTGAAAGAATGAAGAATGTTGTATTCAAGTTGTTATAAAGAATGCATTTAATTTTAAGATAAAGACGTTTTGTGTCACAGCAGTTAAATCTGTGTCTGTATTGTATGATCAAACCTTAATATCGTTCATATTAACAGGGTAATAGATGTTTTCTCCAGGAGTATAACCTGAGTTTGGAAATTTTAGAGAAATGCTTAATTGATAGTGGTGTGACGAGACCCTTAGCTCACGAGATGAGACGAGACATGAGATTGGGTTCACGAGAACGAGACAAGATATTTACACAGTATTTTCAGGAAATCTTCAATGATGAAATACATGACTTGAAAAAATGTTTGCAGGTGCATTTGAAAAGTATGAATTATCATATGTGGTGAAAGACAACAATACTCAAGCACTGTAAAAGGTTTTCACAAACTCAGCTGACTGGCTTCTTTCCTGTTTGATTGTTTCTTCAGACCTTAGAACGGCACACGATTTATGAGCTTCTACAACTTTTGACCTCCTAACTAAACTCCTTTCCAGAAATTGATCATATTAAGTGCAAACAATAAGTGCAACCATAATCAAAGTACTATCTCAATATTCAAAGTGTAAATAGAGATCAGAAGATATTTTGAAGAATATGGGTAACTAAGCAGTTGATGGACCCCCATTGACTTCCATAGTAGGAAAGAAAATTACTCAATGGGGTCTATCAAATGTTTGGTTACCAACATTCTTCAACATATCTCCTTTTGTGTTCAGCAGAGCTAAGAAATTCATACAGGTTTGGAACAACTTGAGGGTGAGGAAATGATGACAGAATTTCCATTTTTTGGTGAACTACCCCTCAAGAAGTAACCCGAGGTTACATTTCCATCACAAACAAACACATACACAATGCCATCTGACAATTTTCTCCTTGAGGATGTAATGCTCAGGTAAACCTTACACTGCTTGCTCCGGTAATCCATTTGTCAACATGGAAAACGGCCAGAACATGCAAACAGTGCTGGGGATTTAGAGAGAATGTTGAATATAGGAACTTATTATTTTCTGTTATTGCATTTATGCTCACGATGTTGCATCAGATTGAATAAGCGGGTGTGAGGTGCTTACAAACACAGCGATGGCTGACTCAGATTAGTATTTAGATTTAAGTGCCTTGATTTTGTATCAAAAACGGGTTTGGGGTTTTATATCAAGCATGGTCAGTCTTTGTCATTACAGTAGTGTGTCAAAGTGAAAGTTGTGGGCTGATGTTAGAAAAAGCTGATGAGTTGATTCTGCATGCAAATGCATTAACTAGTTTGTGGCAAAATAGGCAGATTGTTCGAAAGAACCAGATTTCAAACCAGCTTGAAGTCAAAAGGAAGTCAAAAATCAACACAAATGAAAAAATTTAATTAAATCGTGAATGACTGGCTGTTACTCCAAAGAAATTTTTTTTTATCTTCATAGCCTTTCACCAAAATATATTAACTCACTTCTACAGCGTCTTTCCTTCTTGTCAACCTGCAAATTTACAGATCACTTTCATGATCCAGTCAATGGACAGAAGTTGAGTGCTGAACAACTATGAACAACCCAGAGTGAAGAAAATACTTTTTTTTTTTAAAGAAAAAAAATGTCAAATTAAAATAACATGAAAATTACACTTTGAAAAACACAAATTTCTGACTTAGGGTTCATTTTTCATAATTTTCCACTGGCTATCCAACTTAAAGTCAAGTACTTATCCGTCCAAAAGGCCAATTTCTGTAACTGAGAAAGATACACACAGGCACTATAATTCACAAGCCTCTCTGCAAAATCTCTGCGGTATCGTTTTCATAGACTCATCTCACCTGAAGTCAGCTTTATCAATGTGTGTGTGTGTGTGTGTGCTGCTCTTGGTTGAAGAAGACACAAAGGGGTCAGCTCCTGGTGTCATTAGGCAGTGAGCCTGGAGAGAAAGCTCTTGATATATCACAGTGCGATTGGCCACGGTCTGGGATTGAGTTGCTGAGAGAGGGAGCAGCTTCATGGGAATTACAGACTCGGCTCAAGTCATTCCAACTTGGGTAATGTTATCCCAGGGAGAGAGAGGGGGAGAGAAGGGATGGAAAAGAACGAGATTGCTTTTGTCATAAAAAAGAGATACTGAAGGCATCTACTGCATGGGGATGGACCGGAGAATTGTCAAAAAATTTAAGAAATTACAATAAAAGAGACATTTTTCAGGTGAAAAGGAAAAAAACTCTTTTTGTGCTCAGAAGTTGCACCTTTTTATTTATCAAGCGTATTAATGAAGTTCCCTGTTATGTTTTATTCAAGTGTCAATTTTGTCTCAGATGTTTTTCTAAAAAGTCTTTAGAACAAAATAAAAATAGATGCAAATGAGAGCGTTGTTGACATACAGTAAACATGAAATTAAATTAACGTGACTATTCATAGCTAAAGCACACAACTTTCTCTTTGAACAATCTGATCAGAAATAATTTACACTATCGTTTAAAAGTTTGGGGTCAGTATATTTTTTTAATGTTTTTTAATAGCAGTATCTTATGCTCACAAAGGCTGCATTTATTGGATCAAGAATTCAGAAAAACAGTAATATTGTGAAATATTATTACAATTTATTATTACAATGTTGAAAACCGTGGTGTGGCTTAATATATTTGTGGAAACCATGCATGTTTTGAGGGCAAAAGACATTACTGGAACTGTCTACAGATCAAAACTCCCACAGGACTAGATGATCACACCTTTAGAGCTGAAGGTGAGTTATGCGGTGGACTGAAAGCGTTACAGCAGATGTATGATAAAAATATGAAACTGTCAGATCAAGGAAGAAATTTGCAACTCTCTGAAGGATGGAAGTAACGATTGTGGTTTGATTGTGCGCGATTAACACCAAGCTGTGCACCCTCATTTGGTCTATACGCACACTTTTTCTCAGATCAAAAAACTTTAAAATGGCAAAGCATCCACTTAAACCAGTTTGGTAAACCCCATTTAAAACTTAAACAACAGCGGAGCCCCTAAACAACAAGCTCGGCAGGAACCAAGGGCACATGGGCTATATAGTGAAGTGACAGACTGCTGTTCAACTCCATTAGCTGCTATGTGAGAGAGGAAGCTTCGCAGAAGCACACGACCTGTGAAGAATCCGAGATGTCTTTAAATCCAGGGGACGGGATTGCCGCATTAATTCTGAGAGGACTGTAATCTCTCAAGCAAATCAAATTACACTCATTAACTGAGCAAGAAAACTGCCTATGTAATAAGTGAGTATTAAAAAAAAAAAAGTATTTATTACCAATAATCACCCATTTAATATGGAGCAAAGCCCACAACGAGTTTAATTTTTTGCTGATTAGGTGCAAAAATGAGAACCCGGAAAGGGCGTAAGCGCACACGGGGTGCTCGCGATGGGGCGCGCGTACGCGGTCAGGCAGAGTATCTGGCAAGCCAACGCGGTGATTAAGGTTAAAGAATAGGGGCTATTTAAGCTTTAAGGTCTTTGTGCGGGCAAGCGTGGCACAGCTAAAACACCGCCAACACGCTGCTGTCTCGTTAACGTGGCATAAAAGTGACTCTCTTCCTTTAATGGTCGCCAGCATCCAGGGCTAATTTCCTTCAAAATAAAACCTCTTTAATTACATCAGAAATGTTAATGGAAAAATATATCAAAAGAGAGATAAATACGATTCAGGCGCATAAAATCAATTAATGCGAGAGGTCAGCGTCTCATTCATTTGTGAGATTAACATAATTACCTATTTTTCTGCTCGTCATTTACTGCTTGATTCATTCGGGACGCACCACTGTCCCTCGATCCCCATGGAACAAACACGGGGACTGTTGGCCTAAATTAAATATCTCCATCTATACACAATGTCCACGTTATAGCCACGGGCGCCAATTAATTGACTTTATTACGGCGAGCTCTTATATTGTGCATCATTCTCAGTGGCTGTGAAAAGCTGCACGCTTTCATTGCTGGTGTGAAATATGAAGTTCTCTGGGTTTTTTGCTCAACAAAAGGTATGTGTTCATTAACAGATGAGAAGTTCTTTCTGAAAGTGAGAGGATTCAATTAAATGAAAGAAGCAGGTAAAAAACAATACATGTAAAAATGTACAAAAGAAAAATTAATTTAAAGCTGCACATGAATTCAAATGTGTAAATGTGCATTAGAAATGTTGGAGCTGTGGCTTAGTGGTAAGTGCACTGACCCACTGAGCAGTGGAGCTCATGCAGACTATACAAATTCAAATCTGGCTCACACCATCCCTTCTTAACATTTCTTGGTCTCTTGTTAAAGGGTTAACAAGATTGTTAAAAGTAAAGAGACACGGTTGCCTTATATGATGAACAGAATAAATGTATGCTTTTATTCACATATTGATCAGTGAACATAAACAGAGAATCAACCGTACTTGATTGATGCACGCGAGCAAACCTCATTGGTTCATTTGTGTTCCGAAGCTGAACGAAAATGTTACGGGTTTGGAACGAGTGAGTGGGTGAGTAAAGGGTGAGTAAAGGATGACAGAATTTTTTGGGTGAAATAACCCTTTAATACGCTCCTCTAAAAATTAAATCATTTTATAAATAATAATTATATACTAATAAAATATACATTTTAATAATACAATTATATATAAATAAAATATATATTTTAATAAAATGTGACAAGCAATTATTTAAATGGCTCTAGAACAATACAGTTTGGTACGAATACAAAAATGATGTTGTGTAAATTGTTTGCAGTGTACAAAATTACTCTTTTTAAATAATGATAAATAATTGTATGAGGCCACACAGTGTAAAGGTGTTTAGAGATTGACAAGCACTTTAACGTGTTTAACACATGATAGCTACTTCAGTGAGACCCAATGCTTAGTGTCACATAAACACTTTATAAACATTGGGCTGTAAGGATAATTATTTTGATTGAGGGATCTTGTGCGCCTCCTAACTTCAACATCTGGTTGAAATATGTGTGTGTTTCTGACTAAAGATGGCTAAAAACAGATGACACACACACACACAGAGCATATACACACTCTGTGGAAACTCACTTTCTTTCCGCAGTTTATAGATTGCCTCAGCTGAAATGCTTAGTAGGAACAGTATACTGAGCTGCACTCAAGAGCTGAGTATTGAGGGATAGGTTGAGGCCTATCCCAAAGTGTTCCATGGAATAGGTTGAGGCCTTGATTTACTCACATTCAACTGTGCTGCTTAAGTTCTGAACTAAACTTCTGCAGAACACAAAAGATATTTTGAAGAACATCAGGGTCAACCATAGTCTCAGCCTCAGATGTCATGTGAAGCCCATGGACCGTTGGCTGAATGTCTGATGCATATGGCACACTTATTTGGAAACATTTCAGGAGTTTCAAAGTCGTCATCTGATTGGTTGAATTCTACAGGATGTTCTGGACCCCAGGATGACGTGTGTGTTGCGTTCTGCCTGGAAACAAATGCCCCGATGCCAACCTATCGTGGAAGAAGAACGCCGTCATGTTTACAACTGTGACAATGAGCACTTACCAGGATCAACTAAACGCTGGATTTTCAAAAGTATGTGGAAATTGAGGCTCCATTGTTCCAGTAAACTTGCACAACATTCTTGAATGAATAATTCATAGATGCACGCCGGTCTGTCATTGCAGGGACATCGACTTTATATTTTCACGACCTTAAACATGATGCGGAAACAAAACAAAAAGTGTGATTGGTTGAGTTACATGTCAGTCAAACGTCCTCTTGGGCGGTCCTTGACCAATGAAAGCTGCGATAGAGGCCAGACCGTCAGTCTGAAGGTCTGGCTACTCGAGACTAGGTCAACAACAATATTGGACCCCATTGACTTACATCATATGGACAAAAACAACAGAGATATTTTATCCTTATTTGTGTTCAACAGAAGAAAAAGTCAAAGGTTTGGAATAGCATGGGGGTGAGTAAATGATGACAGACTTTTCATTTTTTGGTGAACTATCCCTTTAAGGATAAAAGGTGAGCCTGGGTGTGAATTATAAAGAGCGGGAGAGGAAGATACAGTGAGAAAAAAATAAATAAAATAAAAGAGAGATATTCACGAGGACATTCAATTCTAGCATCCCTGTCCAGAACTTTCCCTTTTCCCTTCTCTACCATCTCAAGAGTTCTGTCTATCTCCCCAATGGCCTATAAATAACCTCAATCATTCCACATGTCCGCTTTGATTTTATTAAGAAGATAAAGAACTCATTTATTGTACACAATTTCTTTTTCTTTTTTTTTGGCAAATCCTAACATGGCTTTATCAGCAACTGATTAATGAGGGAGAAGCCAGCAAAAGAGCATTTGATTAACACTAACTTAAGCAGTGTTATCAAGATTAAGACCCGTCAACAAGACCACATTGAGGAAGGAGATAGTTCATCCAAAAATGAAGATCAGTATTTACTAACCTTCATGTAGTTTCAAACCTGTACGACTTTCTGTCCTCTGTGGACGCAAAATAAGACATTTAGCAGACTGTCCACACTGCTCTTTCCTGTACAACAAAAGTGCAAGCTACCATTAAAAAGTTCGGGGTCGGTAAGATGCTTTAAATGTTTGAAAGAAGCCTCAAATGTTCATCAAGGCTGCATTTGTTTGCCCAAAATTACAGTAAAAACAGGAATATTGGGAAATATTACAATTTAAAATAACTGTTACTCCAGTCATTACTGCGGTCTTCAGTGTCATCCTTCACAAATCATTCTGATATGATGATTTGCTGATCACAAAATATTTCTTATTATTATCAATGTTAAAAACAGTTGCATTCATATTTTTGGTGAAAACCGTGACACGTTTTATCAGGATTCGATGAAAAGAATGCTCAAAATAGCAGCATTTATTTGAATTAGAAATCTTTTGAAACATTACAAAAGTTTTTTACTTTCATTTTTGAACCATTTATCACATCTCTGCTGAACAAAAAACCCTTAATGATCCCAAACGTTTGAACAGTAGTGCATTCAGGGGTTGTTGTGCTCCCCAAAAAAGTACCATAAAAGTAGTTTATACGACAGAGTTAAATAAAAAAATTAAAAAGTCTGGTAATGAAGGTGATGAAAAACACAAATGTAAGTTGTTGATCAACTTTAATTCAGTTCTTGTGGGAATACAAATTAAATTGAGCATTGAAAATGGTTTATAAGGACATGAGTAAATAGACAAGATTTTCATTATTGGGTGAACTGTTCCTTTAACAGAGCGACACTCTAAATAAATATAATTGGAGCGAAATACACACCTCTCCCTCAATATAACCCAGTTCCTGAGGGGGCCAGGGCACATTGAAACACATGTTGCCCCCATGGTGGCCTGCTGTGGAGGAGTAGAGCGAGCTACTCCATCAGTATTTACTGATGCTGTTATCTTGTCCTGTGACAGGCTGAATCAATCAATCACCGCACCACCACGGCGCTCGTCCTCAGCATTCAGCACACATTGCGGACACTTCAGCCAAGCGGATCGCTGAACGTTACGCGAGTCAAATTTGATCAACAAGCGCATCTCCCCTGTGCCATGGCAATCCGAGATGAAGATGATATTAAGAGGAAAGAGCAAAGTGATAAAGACTGCTAAGCAGGAGGGGGTTGGGGATTTAGGAAAGAAGGCCGGGAGAATGATGACGATAGACAGGCAGAGATAGAATCTTTTTATCATCTCAAATACAATCAAACATCCGCACATAATGTATAGACACACAAAATACACTACAGTGTGCTCTTAAAGGAATCTGCTACAGTACATCAAACCTGTTGCAGATGCCATTTTCAGAGGTCGACAGCCCATTTCCCTTTTAAATTCATTGTATGGAAAAGAGCAATGAGAATATTTGTAAAATTTTCTCCTTTTACGTGCAACAGAAAAAAGTAGTACGCCTTTGGAAAAAATTAGAGTAAATAATTATTAAAAGATGATAATTTTGGGGTAAACTATTCCGTTAACAGTGAATTACATTAGCATTAAATGAAACTACATTTTTGCTTTAAAATATTGTTTTAAAAATCCTACAGTAGTATAAAGTGTAAAGGATTTGAACAAACCTTGACTAGTTTGCTTTATTTTATCTGTTGCCCTAGAGAAGTGCTAACTTTCCTTCGGTTTTGTTTGTGGTTTCTTTTTTTTCTGCATTTTAATGTTTAATAGCAGCCTTTGGCTATCTGTGGGCACAATTATTAGATATCCGCAGAGAGAAATTGAAAAATTAATCATACTCTCACAATTTTACACATGCTCTGTTCCTTGAGAAATGTCACATGCTTGCTTTCGGATCAAATATGCCATCCGGAGAACTGAACAGACTGCTTGTGCACAAAACAATTGCATTAATATTGCAATTAAGAGATTATTTACTAGCGCTGCTTTTCATCATCATGCATGCTAGTTGAATTATTGTGCTGTAAGATCTAATGATAATAGAAATGTTTATCATACCATAACAATAAGCGTTTATGAAGATAGATTACAGTCAACTACAATATAAGCATTTCACTAAGAAGTCTTATATTACAGGAAGCTCTGTTGATAGGAGAAGACATCAGGAAATTACCCACAAACCCTTGACAAACCCCCACCCCCTCCTCACACACACACACAGCCACTCAGCATTTTCACTAGGCAAAATTTTGTTGTTGGAAAATGTGTTGTTGGCTATATGTATATGACTACTGTAAACACCCAAATCAAGACTACATGAAATGTATAACATGACAGGTCATCAAATAGGCCTATTTAGCTCTGATAAGGTTCTGTGTAAAGCTCCTTAATATCAATGCCATGTGTAACTTTAGGGACTGTCCCTAAATTCACAAATATTGGATATCCAGCGTCAAGCTGACTTTATGCCAGTCCCATCAGATGAGCTGTGGTTCTGCTGTGATCTTTGTTTTAAACTATTTTCGCTGCTGAAATAAAACAAAAACAGTCAATCACTGTGTGATGAATGAATCTCCTACGTACATCTCTGCTTTGTTTATGATGAGAGAGCAGATTTCAGTGAGTGAGAGCGCGTTCTGAAAAAAACTCCAGCATTTCAACGATGACTAACGCCTCTGATTATTAGACACTGCATTCATAAGCTCAACAAAATCGCATGTGATTGGTTATAATGCGCAACATGATTATAACAGATGCCTTTTGAGAAGACTATAAATAAAGAAGGTGTTAATGTCAAGCCCTGGTACCAATGTATCAGCCAATAATTGGTATCGGCAGATAAAAGCAATTTTCACTATCAGTGAAAAACAGCCAATGATCAGGGCTGATTATATCCTGTCAATCAAAAAGAGGCAGAAAAACATGTCAGACTGCAACTCATACTGTACTGTGTGTGAAGTAAATATCTGAATTTAGAGCTGTCAAAGTTAACACATCAATAAAGTTAACTAAAAATGGAATAGTTAAAACTAGCGTTAAAGCAGGCTCTATTTAACCTCATGAATCACCCGTAGTTCAAGCCAGGGTCGCCAGGTCCACGGTTTTTGTGCTTTGTTACATCTGATAAGAAACAAAGTCTCAGCTTTCAAATTCGGTCCATTTTCTCACAAAATCCATTTTTTTTTTTTTTTTTTATGAGAAGAAATGGCAGAAGGCAGTGACAGCACCGGGAGATTTTTCAGCCTTCAGAGATTCTTCAGGACCAAATCTGAGGTGACAGGCCCGTAGCCAGCCGAGTGAAATAGGGGGTTCTTTTTTCAAAAAGTGGACCTTTTGCACTAATTTGTGCTGGATTATCTCGTCTGCTGTTTTTTCGCAATGTTTTTTTCTGTTTTTTGATGCCCAGAAAATATTTACTACAATGTTGTCAAATTGCTAACCAAGATCATGTACCACCTTTTTCAGTCCAACCACAAAACAGGTGAGAGATAAAAAAGGTGAGAACATTGCATGGATAGAGAAAACATTCTCCGGGGTCAGGACATTTTTGTTTTTTAAATATATTTACTTTTCATGCATCTTTGCATCTGCCTGAAAACTAATTCTAACAGGTAAGTTTTTGTTTTATGTAGAGCAAAACAACCCTTTATAAAACACAAAAAAGGATTTTGTGTTGCTATTGAAACACTGAAATGTAACAATTTGTCAGACGAGACGATACTAAATATGTTCGTCAACGACCTTTTTTTATGACTAAGACGAGACTGCACCAATATCCAAAAACGCTGACTAAGACTAAATTAACATGCATTATTGTTGACGAAAAAAGACGAGACTAAAATGTTTTGTATAAAATCTCTCTTCATTTTCGTCTACAATTGTCTCTACTTTTTCATCATGAGACAGAATATTCAGCTGTTATGCCTTCAAAATATTCTGAATGAGTTCGCGCTGTTGCTCATGTACAGGTCTCTAACCATCCTGTGGCTGCAACACGAAACTACGGAGAAACTATGGAGCAAGAACACAACACCCATAGACATAGCGAACAGGAGTGCCGACGACATGCTATGTAAAAGGAAGAGGCTCGATATTTGGTTGCATTTTACGTACAGTGACATTGACAAAAAGTCTGAATGTGTCATTATAACTGATGGGAAGCACTGCGGACAAAAAAATATCGGGGAAAAACAGCACCAACCTTAAGCGACCCACGCGGTTCTTTTTGAACACTTTCATCTCATTTGAACAAAACCGTGATAATATAGATAATCGTGATAATTTGGGCCACTATAATCGTGATGTGAAATTTTCATACAGTTCCATCCCTAATTTGTATACAAACATTTACATTTTTATTTGAGAGTAATTATCATATCTGAAAATAAACAGTAATTTAATATAATAGTTTGGGCTCTATTAACTTCTAATATTAATGATATTCCTTTCCCTTCTTTTTCCTTAATCGGTATGGTATCAACAGAGAAATTTAGTAGCGGTGCAAGTGCAAATATTATATATATATACACTAAAAGATAATCTAACAGAAAAAAAATCTAACAGAACCATTTTAAACAGATAAAACTAAACAAGGTATAAAAAGCAGAAAGTCTAGAAGTTGACAGATCTACAGCAAATTACTGACGTTCCGTCCAGACCTATTTTCAGGGAATAGTAGTGGTAGTGTAGTCGGTTACAGTCTGAGAACAAGGACTACTGATGGATGCTTCAATCTCTCCAATTCCTATTTACAGTACAATCATTAAAACAATCAAACTCTTGCTCTTGTTTTCTCTCTAAACATTTGTTCAGAAGCCACGCACAGCTCTTTGTCCGGCATCTCTGTCTCTCGGCTCATGACGCCCACATTTAATCAAGCAGAAAATGGTCATAAATATTTCTTTCTGCTAGATTTCACTTTTGCATTTCACGGCTGGACATGATATTTTTCTCGTTCCCTCTCTATTCACCTCTGGGAGATCTTAATGCAAAAAACAGTGACTTACATTCAGGGTTCATGTCTCTGTAGTCAAAAGCACATATTTGAGTATACAGTGGGTAAAAATAAAAAAAATAAAAAACTGGGAGAACAAATGTGAGCGAGCGAGATAGACAGCGAGTATGTGCAGACATAAAGGCCTCGTCTTATTTTCTGTGCCATTTGCTGGCTAGTGCTTTCACGGCCCGTCCCATTACATCATGTCAGAGGTTGTAAACAAGCAAATAACAACAGCTCACTGACGCTCAGAGCGTCTCGAGGCCCACCACAGCGAGGGGAATTGCTCTCTGTGTTCTTCCATGCTGCAAAACATTTGTTTCTTTATTGCCCATGTAAATAATACATCACCTTTTCCTTTTCTCCTTCCTTTCCTATGAAAGAAAAAAAAGGAAAGGAAGGTAGGGTGAAGGATTTATGTGTATGGTGTGCAAAAGGGGAACTATTTATGGTGGGCGTCATTCCTAGAACGCAAGGTGCCATCACTGATATTTATGGGAAGACATCACAGCACTGACAGGGAATATCATTCTCCAAATGGTACACAAGCAGTCAGCGGCCAGCACCATTTCTCTTTGGAATAGAGGCCACATCACTGCCGCACACCTAGGAAGTGGTTATTACTGGCAGGAGTGATGGCATGAAAGGGCTGTGATGAACATAACTGGGTTTGCTGGAGGAAGAGAGGTCAGACTTGTTCATTCTGGACTAACAGAATGAGATTTTCGCTTTTTTTATTTCCTGTAATCTTTTTATACAGGATCATGTGATATTTGATATTTTAAAACTCCATGAAATCAAAATCACAAATTCTTTTTTTACTGTAAAGCAGCAGATTCAGCAGCAGTCTTTCTCTTCTGGGAATACGGAAAATACATATTCATCTTGCACTGCACAATTTCTGTCAGATCAAATGCTCTATAGAATGAGGATGTCCCTCCCCTAATACCACATTCAACCAACTATTTGAAATCACACCACTTAACTTTGATATGGTACTCTGATATATATCGTAATATACATACACACACACACATAATACTGTTCAAACGTTTGGAGTTTTTTTAATTCTTTTGTCAGCAAGCATGCATTAAATTGACCAAAAGTGACAGTAATAACTTTTACAATGTTACAAAATATATGATTCAAATAGATGCTGTTCTTTTGAACCTTCTATTTATCAAAATAATCCTGAAAAAAGCAGCGCAATTGTTTTCAACATTGATAATAATAAAAAAAAAAATTCTTGAGCAGCCAAATCATCATATTAGAATGATTTCTGAAGGACCACGTGACACTGAAGACTGGAGTACTGGCTGAAGAAAGTTTATATTGTAATATAGTTATTTTAATTTGTAATAATATTTCATAGTATTACTGTTTTTACTCTATTTTTGATTGTTGATATATTTAGTCTTGATGAACACAAAAGACTTCTTTGAAATACTTTTGAAAGGTAGTGTACATAAAAACCCTGCCAAACAGTAATACTAGTGTGCAAGCATAGTAAATTTGTTACTTTATATGAAAATTTATAATTAAATATCAATTAATATGAATATAAAATAAAATACAATG